>JAFFST010055674.1:19029-38798 GCA_022414735.1 Noturus placidus
TATATATATATATATATATAGTGAACATTTGTTATATGAATTGTGATGAAGTTAGTTTTTACAAGGAGGAGGTTATGGAGGTGAAGTTTTAGGAAGATGGGTAATTGGAGAGGTAAGGTCACTATTATTGTTCTTTTGAGACAGGGACAGAGGTTATAACAACCCCCCCCCCTCTCCCCTCTCTCTCTCTCTCTCTCTCTATCAGTTAGGTAACAGGTAAAAGCCTGGTTGTCATGTTTCTTTCAGCTCGCATCTTCATCATAGTCCTTCAATTCTGAAGGAATTAATCTGCATGTCTCTCTCTCTCTCTCTCTTTCTCTTTCTCTCTCTTTCTCTCTCTCTCTCTCGCTCTCCTAATCTGTCCTAACCATCAAAAGTGAAAACTCACATCAGTTACATGTTTGTTTGTTTTTTAGGACACTATCAGCAATATGATCTAGTAGCTTTACAGAAATCCAGATATAGGTTTAGCTCTCTGAATAATGAGCAAGCCAGGAGTGATGAAGTGACTCCCTGCGTGGACATGAAATCAAAGAAGAAATCAAAACACAACCCAGGAATTCTGTTCAGGGTGACATCAGATAGTCCATCCAATCCAATCCATCCATTTTTCCATTTTCTGTCCCACTTGTCGTACGCAGGGTTGCGGGGTTATCCTGGAGCCTAATCCAGGGAACTTGGGGCATTTGCTAGGCAAAGAGACTGTGCCGTCCACACTTGATAGTGTGATTATAAATCATTACTCTTCTGGCAGACAGTAGTATGTGTGTAGAAAGGATGGATGTTCAGTATGAGCAGACTGTGAATGAGTCCTGGGATGAGTATGGGATAGTGTTTATGATTACATCAGCAGGTATCAGATCGACAGTGTACAGGTGAGAGTAAGCGTTGGTTTTGAAAACTCGTTGTAATGTTTAGGCGTGGGACCAACAGCAACAGAAGATGAGTCACAAATGCTGAAGCTCCGTGCGCATCAGGATGAATTAGATGACCACACGCTTGAACAGAATCGCGCTTGATTCCATTTCATCCATCGCTTCCTGTTTGGGAGCTGCTTGTTTTTTCACCTCTCAGCCTTAAATTTAAAACCTCTTCTCAGGTCAGCCCGAGGTCAGTTTTGTTTTTAGATCAATAATGTGTTTGAATTCTGATCTAAATGACAGAGCATGTATTATTTTACACTACAGGACATCGTTGATGGTGGAGGAACGTTTCCAGGTCAGAACATTTATGTTAATTAGGTTAGTACGTGCTGAACAATATGGACAAATTTGAGATGCAACAAACCCATTTTTTTCCCAATACGATCTTGGTACTTAATGCTGATCAGATACTGAAATCCTCAAAGCGACTGAACCGACCATGCAGGCATTAGTTGGTACGTTATATGAAACGTCACAGGTGTGATGACATCCTGTTCCCATGCAGTATCTCTGTTGTGTCGATCAACATCACCTGCACACAGTGGATAGGCTGAGAAAAGCATCCATTATTGCGCATAGTGTGGAGAGCTCCGTCGAATGCTGTATAGACATTTAATGTCATTTTTAAAAAATGTTTTTTTTTTCATTCCTTACTTGGACAAATAACCTGAAAGATATGTAGAACATGATTTTAAAAAAAAAAACCAATAGATTAAGCCAGTGGTTCCCAAACTTTTCCAGGGCAAGGCCCCCCCAAATGGCATTAACATTTGACCGAGGCCCCCCTTTTGCAAGATGTCTTTAAAATACATTTAAAATACAGACTTCTGAATAAATCCATCCATCCATCTTCAACCGCTTACTCCTTTTCAGGGTCACGGGGAACCTGGAGCCTATCCCAGGGAGCATCGGGCAGAAGGCGGGGTACACCCTGGACAGGGTGCCAGTCCCTTCTGAATATATCCCCCTTTTTTATTAATAATTACATCTTACATATTTACATTACATCATATATTGTGTGTGTGTGTGTGTGTGTGTGTGTGTGTGTGTGTGTGTGTGTGTGTGTGTGTGTGTGTGTGTGTGTGTGCGTGCGTGTGTGTGTGTGGTTTTCTGAGAGTGAGAATTTATTTTTCACACCAAATTGTTGAGGCCCCCCTGGTGGCCCCCACTTTGAAAACCACTGGATTAAGCCATGGTTTTAGCAAAAGTGCATTAAATCGCTGAGAAAACCCATTCGGAAAACTGATTTCTGATCCGGAATGCTTATTTGTGTTTGTATGTGCCTCCTGTCAGTCATTTTGTAGACATTCGAATCTATGGGTGGCTGTGGCTCAGTCGGTAGAGCGGGTTGTCCACTAATCCACTAATCGTGGGGTTGGTGGTTCGAATCCCGGCCCGGGTGATCCCATGCCGAAGTGTCCTTGGGCAAGACACTGAACCCTAAGTTGCCCCCGATGGCAAGCTAGCACCTTGCATGGAAGCTCTGCTACCATTGGTGTGAGTGTGCTCTCATTTGTAAGTCGCTTTGGCTAAAAGCGTCTGCTAAATGAGTAAATGTAAATGTAAATGTACAGGCCAGCATAGACCCCGGAGGTGGAGCTTTGTTAACATGGGCGGGAATCATTCAAATGTCGAAACCACCTACATGTTGGAGAAAAGACTAATCTTCCTTAATGTACCGTTAAACCTCTGTTCACCTTTGCTCTAACGCTGGCTGGGAGAGCTCTTCTTAGATGTCCTAGACACAAGATGTATTTCCTTAAGGGTTTGTTTTATTTTGTACTATACGTTATATAAGACACTCAGATTTTTAGTTTTCTTATCTGTAAAGGGTGCATTAGACAATCCAAATTAGTCAACATTCGGTCTCTAGCTGTTAAGTTGGTGGATTTGAATACATTATTTAACTTCTTGAGCCCGTCTCTGATTTCCGCCTCGTGTACACAAACCCATAAAGTAGGCTGTTTATTTATTAACATCCTCGTGAAATGTCAATTGAAGTGTTTGTTGCTTTTAGTATGAACATGCTAACGTTAAGGTTATCTATAAGCGAGTGTGCTCCAAAATACTGACGCAGTTCGCATTTAAAAGATTTATGCATTCAAAATTTACAGTCTCGCTCTACCACCGATACGGATCGACGATTTCGATGACATCATTCTGCACTTCAGCTTCTCGTCAGATTTTGTGTCCAATCAAATGCAGTCTAGAATCTGAAGTGCCCTGCCCCAAAAATCACCTTGCCAAAGTTGCTGTTGTTAAAATCATATCAGCAAGCATGGGTCGTAAATATGACTTAGGTTGGTTAAGAAGGAAATGGCTTGAATTCATGGTATTAACTGTCGAGTACGACAGTGAGATAACCTACACAACATTGGCTGTATAAAAAGGAGACGGGGCCTGATGATCTGTCCCGCCTTCTTGCCTTGACTTCCTGTTTCAGTGGAAATTACGTCAACACATCGAATAACACTCAATGCACTTCACAAGGATTTTAAAGGCATCGAGTTATTTAGATATACAGTATTTCCAAACAGTTTTCTCAGCCACGTTATATACAGTACATGGTTTCCAGGTTATTTGTACTAGTAAGTACAGATGATCATACTTTGTGTTTTCCGATAAGGATTATGAAACAATAAAATCAACTGAAATTGATACCCATTCTATATTGTGTTCTTTAATAACTACTCAACTCTTAAACCCTTTATAAATATATCTATTATCCAGGATATCAAACCAACCTTTTTTTTTTTGCTGGCATTGGCCTGATGCAGATACTGGGTATTTGATCAGTGCTGTCTCTACTAGTAAAAGATTAGTACTAAACTTTTAATAATAGGGCTTCATGTCAACTGGACTTTAAAACTACATAGCAGTGTGGCTGAAATTTAATTGTTTTGCCACTCATGATACTGAAAACCTATCTTTCCTGCTTAACTATGCGGAAAATTAATCAGTTTTGCGCATTCGCCTGGGCTTTCCAGTTTCACCCAGCACTATTATTATTATTTGTGTTTTTCAATTTGCATAGCATGACTCTGTCCAGTGCCCCGCCACTTCGAAGAGGAAGCACTCCTGTTCCGTTCAAATATCAGCTCCGAAGGGAAGAAGCAGTCAATGATGACTGTGACTGGACGCCAGGAATTGGAGTAACTGAAGCAACATCGCCTCCTCCAGTTAGCTTTGTCCCAGTGCAGGATGAGGTTGTGGGTGCTGATGTGGAAGAGAGACAGGGAGGCCCGTTCAGGATCGCTCTGCTCGGCCAGAACGGAGTGGGGAAAACGTCGCTCGCTATCGCCCTCACCGGAGAAATGGACAGAACTGCATCTGTGGACTCAGATGGTACATCCATTTACTATGATAATGCATAAACTGGAAACTAGCGCTAAGTGATATCTCATGTTATACCATATATATATGGTCACCAACCCTCTTTCTGGAGATCCACCTTCATGAAGCTCCAACCAGAATCAAACCCACCTGATCATCTAACCATTGCTTTAAGAATTTCTTGATCATCTTAAACAGGATTTGGTTGGAGATGAAACCTGCAGGAAGGTGCTGTAGATTTCAAGGAAGAGGGTTAGCGACTACTGCCATATATCATGTAGTTCAAAATTCCAAATGACTTCCTAACATGGTGGCATTGTGTCATCTATGTAGTACATTACACAGTCAGTCCAACTCCATTTGAGATTCAGCTGAACAGCACAATTGTAATAAGCGCCCGTGTGAAACTAACGATGTAGAATTGACATTAATGACGTGCATTTAGCTCTTTAGAATCGAGTAGTGCTGGTGTTTTTAATTTAGATGACTAAAAACTCAATATCATGTAGTTACTCAGGACCTCTGGCTTAATCCTGGGTGCCTTACTTCACCATTTGAATATTTTTTTCAAATAGTTATCCCTATGATATTGCAGTGTGACTTTTCCCAGTAATGTTTAATCCTAAATGATGTAGTGATGATGATGGAATGGAAAAATTGTCCACAGACCACAAACATTGTTCTATTCAGACAAATGGGTCATATTCTATTAGATTCCAGTACTGTGGAGGTCGGGTTTTTTTTTTTTTTTTACAGATGCCTTTTATATGGCCTCCCCAACCTCTTTTGTAAATACAGACCAGAAGTATGAACTTGATTGTTAAAATAGCATTGCAGAGAACAGACAGAGATGTTTTGTACACAGTAGGGGTCTTATTGCAGTTACATAAGCACCCAGCGAGAGAAGAAAAAACACCAGTCTCTCAGGAGCTGTTCTCTCTTGGGTTACGGCTGTTTCTGCGTGTTTGTGTGTATCTCACAGGCGAGGGCTACGTTCGCACTGTTACCGTGGACAACGAGGAGAGCACCATCTTTCTCTTTGATAACTGGAGACAGGTGAGATTTTTGAAACGTGTGTGTATATTCAAAACTGGTTGCTTTCTCTGCACTGTAAGTGTGAAAGTTGAAGGTTTTCTATTCCTCTTCATAAATCTAAGCATGACGTTATCACTGGTATACTACCAGTCACATGGTTGTACAATGTTGAGAGATTTGTCATAAAAGGAAATGGGAGTCATAATCAAATTTTCACTGATGCCTTGTTTGGGAATTGCTGGAATGATCAAAACGTCTGTCTTTAAACAGATTAAAGTTAAGCGATATCTATCATGTTGAATGTTAAGATATACTGTCATAAGTATCAAAATAAACACATAATGAGATGTAAATTTTTTATAAGTGTGTCTTGAACCTAGATTTCAAAGCAGAATGACTTGTAAAGTCAAGTGGAAACTGGTCCCACAGGCGTGGAGCAGCGACTGCAGAGGCTCCATCACGTTTAGTTTGAGACATGACTGTTGGACATGTAAGAGAATGATGTTGGTAAAGACCTCAAATCTGAATGCAAATGGATTAGGTCTGTGATGGTTGATGTGGGCCTGCCCATTAAGAGCCTTAAAAAACAATCAGCCAGACCTTAAACTGAATTCTAATATGGACATGGAGCCAGTGAAGGGCGGCCAGAACTGGGGTAATGTGATCATGCTTTTAGTACCAGTTAACCATGCATGTGACTTTAGATATGGGATGAGGTGGCCTACCTGGTAATGAGACAGCTTCTGGTCTTAGAAGAACCACTTTATGATTACTTTAGTTTTGTCAATATTAATCTGGAGGAAACTATTTGCCATCAAGCTTTTAATGGCCTCTCATTAAAATCCCTAGATCTTAATAGGAGGTACAGATCTCCTAGAATCCCCAGATCTTAATAGGAGATACAGGTGTGAATTGTGAGTATAGAAGTGTAATATTACCAACGGGGAGCATGTATAAACAGAAGAGAACCAGCCCCAGGATGGACCTCTGTACCTCTGTGATGCATTGGCACCCCGTAGAGGTTGTCCGCGGCCTTGCGGTGCAAGTTTCAGTGCCCCCTGGGATAGGATCCAGACTGTGGATAGGCTCCACCCTATGTAGGATAATTGATACAGAAAAAAAGGATGTGTATTTATATATCTATGTACGTACATGTAAATGTGGCTGATCCATTCTTCTATAAGTGGGCCTATGAAAAAGAAATGCATCTTAAAATCCCCCATGAACTGTGCTTTTCCTAATATGATGTAACAAACTGCATGATGTCTTTGGCAGGAGCTGTTTCTTTTCTTGTTATTGAATCTACAGTGTGTAACTACATTACATAAGCATTGCTAACAGAAATATGATTAGCATCTACTTTATTATGTTTAACTGCCTGTTCTATCTATTCTATTTTACTGCCTTGTTCGGCTGGGTTTAACTTGTTTGCCTCGTTATACAGACACATCCCACATGCTTAGTTGATTGAAATCATATTGCTTCCTAACCCTAACCCTAACCCAATAAATCCGGTTAATTATTCTTTATATTTTTTTACTCATACGTTTGTAAATGAGGGTTTTAAATTTGTAGATGATTGGAAAATTAAATGTAGAGTCACTGTAGTAGTAGTAGTAGTAGGAGGAGGAGGAGGAGGAGGAGGAGGAGGGTGGGTGGGGCTTGTGGTAAAAACAGAAGAAGAAAACAATTTCCCAGCTTGCATTACGTCGAATTTGTCTTTTATACTATAATATGTGGATTATTTCCACAGATGTCTGCCTTACTCTGTAAATTAATTCACGCTGAGTACCGTATTTTCCACACTATAAGGCGCACCGGATTATAAGGCACAGTCTCAATTACGGGGTCTATTTCTGTACTTGACCAATACATAAGGCGCACTGTGTTATAAGGCGCATACGGTTGTTACGCCAACTAAAGACGAACAACATTTTTAGATTTTGGAACTCAGTCCACACATAAGGCGCACCGGATTATTAGGCGCACGGCCGATTTTTGAGAAAATTTCAGGCTTTTAGGTGCGCCTTATAGTGCGGAAAATACGGTAATTTACAGTAGTGTCAGGCTCGGTATGAGTATTTGATCAAAATCCAGTATATTATATTATACATAATAAGCATAGTTGTGATGTTTGCTGTAATGTTGTTAGTCCTTCCACGCAAGTAAGTAAGAGTGTGGATAGAGAGGATATAAATAAAGTGAATTTTCCCTCTTTATTCAAATGTAAGGTGTATTGTATTGCATGTTCAAGAGGAGCAAAGCTGTGCCGTCAAAAATGTATGAACTGACGGAAAACCAGGTTTGGTTTAAGGGTTTAAAAGGTGCAACTATGTGAAATTTATATTTTATATATATATATATATACACACACACTCTACTTGTTAAAAATTCCGCCTATCGTCCAGAGTTCACTGGTTCCTATCTCAATGGTGCCATCTGTGGTAAAAGCCTGCTTGTTGTTTGATAAACAAGGACATCTGCTTGTTCACATGAACAGGATGAAGTGCAGGTAGTGCTCTCCTCCAAGCATCTTTAGTTGCCCTGTTTTGTATAAGTGCCAGTTCAAAAAGATATAGTGGTGGCTATACATGGATCAAAGAAAACCTGTGAGCCTTTAGGCTTCTTAATTGGTGGCTTTCCTGTTACAGAAAGACACAGAGGTAATAGAATAACAATGGACAATTAATAAACTGGGAGAAGGTAAATAATATAGAATAACAAATTAGTCAGCCATTGTACCAGGACACCACTGCTGCAGAGAATTGCCTGGATCCACTATATCAGTTATTCAAATTATACTGTATATTTTATAATACCAGACAGAATGCTGCCCATTATCAGCTGGAGCCATAGCACCTTACAGCTCTTGCATGATTTCCCACTGATACTAAGCAGGCTTGAGCATGTCCAGTAACTGGAGTGGAGACCTCCTGAGGAAAACTAAGGTTGCTGATGGCAGGGGTATTAGTAAAGACAGCAGGTGGTGCTCACTTGTGTGGGTCCTAATCCGCCAGTATAGTGACCGGTACACTATACTGTAGAAGCAGACATTAAACCGAGATCCTGCTCATAAAAGTAGATGTACCCCATTGGCCTTTATCTTTCATGGTGCACTATGGCTGCCGTCGCATCATCCAAGTGGACGCTACACACTGGTGGTGGTTGAGGAGATTTCTCTCATACAATTGACATTGAGTTCCTATAAAATAATTATATCTTGCTATATAAATCTAATGCATTATTATTAATCGTACAGTCAGAGTATAACCTCTGTGCTTCTCTGTGTCTGACAGGATCTGTCCATGCTGGTGTGTGAAGTATGTGTGTTGGTGTTTTCGGTGACAGACCGACGCAGCTTTCACCGCACGGCTCAGCTCCGCCTCCTCCTCAGGGAAAATCAACCTCAAACTCCCATCATCCTTGTTGGCAACAAGAGCGACTTGGTCCGCTCACGAGAGGTCAGCACGGAGGGTACGTCCTTTAGACCGGACACTCTCACTGCTGAATTAGAAAGATAACAGTGTCGCTATATCAACCAATTCTGTACTTCACTTTGCATCGGTTTCAGCTTTCTTGCTAGAGTTTCTCTAAAGTAAAAGCGCAAAGCAAAAGTTATTCTTTTCCCACAAAGCATGAAATCTTTGCCAGTATGTCGAGTTAAATCAGTTAAACTTTCGTCCTTGATTTGCTTCATGTTTCAGCACGCACAAAAAAAAAAATAATCTAAACCTTTTCATTCAATTCATTTCACGGTCAGACCCTTTGCGTAGCTGACAATTAAGAATGTGTTTAAAAATGTACATTCATTTAAGATAAGAAAGGTGACTAGCAAGACTAGCATGCTAAACTGATCTTTAAGTAGATGTTTCACTGTGACAGGATTAGGATGTCACATTATTTTGGTTAAATCGTCCTTGTCAAATGGTCACGTGGTCCACCCTTGTTCACAGGATGTGAATTTAAAAAGCACTGTCAAATATAAGAGCTGGATATAAACTGGTACTGCATTTCTTTGAACCCGTGTCAACAGCTTAAACGGTTTTATAGTACAGCACAAGTCAAATAGCGAGCGTAAGAGATGTTTGGACCCTTGATCCAGAGCCGAGGTGTTGAAATGTAGATGCAACCCAATTCGATTTCTTAAAATGTCTGCCAGCTATGGTGCTTGAATCTAGATTTTTGTGTAGCTTGGTCTTTGAGTAGGTTATGTTTATTTACTGTACTTCCAAATGCCTGGAGGTCCACTCTTTACTGATAGTCTTTCGATTTCTTCCCACCATTCAATCTCTCCCTTTGCTTATGCTTCTCAGATTCTGTCCTCCCTCTGTCTTGTCTTTGGCTCGGTGTGTGGTTGTGTGTATGTATTGGTGTATGCTTGCTTGTTTGTGCGTGTTTGTTTCAGTGTGTGTGTGTGTGTGTGTGTGTGTGTCCCATGTATCCAGCTGGAGGATTTGGATGTTGGCAGATTTATGAACGCACACTGGTGGAGGACAGTAGTATCTACTCTGTGTGGGAGGATTTAATGTGATAATTTTTTTCACAAACGTACGTACACACATATTGTTTTCTTCACTTGTGTTTTTATGCATTTTTTTCCACATAGGAAAACACAATGAAGTGAAGAACAGACCTGTATATACTGTACACACTCACGGACATTTGGGTTTGTGCCTGTTATGCGGTCATAACTCTGTGTCTGTATGCTTTGGGCGGTATTTTTTTTTTTTTTATCCCTTTGGGTCTATGTTGTCTGCTCATGCATCATAATAAGGTTGTTCATCCGTGTGTTTGTGTCTGTGGATATGTGTACCGTTAGGAGAGAGGGACAGAGTGTGTCTGCATCTCAGACTAATTTAGGTGAGGACAGGATCAGCATTCTTAGTATTATCATGTAACTCTGCCTGCAGCGTGTGGCATGACATTTGGGGTTAATTGCATTTGGAGGTGTTGGACGAAACCATAATGTTCTCAATTCAAACACGAGCTGTGTAGTTTTTTCCCCCGGATCACCGGCTTTGTATAGCTACCATTCTCAAGACAGGATTTTAAGTGTGTGTGTGGTGTGTGTGTGTGTGTATGTGTGTGTGTGTAGAGGTGAAGTTTCATAATGAGGTTTTTCACCTGGAAAGGCACAGCTCTATTACCCTGCACTCAATGTGTAGTGTTTACAGGGCAAAGTGAGGATGACTCACAACGAGAAACGGAATGAGGGATTTCAAACAATTGTCACGCTCCTAAACTAGTTATAATTTCGCAGATACTCTCTCGTCTCGTTTATGCTTACCCGATGTCCAAGCTACAACAGTATCTTTATACTTGTCATAAAAGCACTCAAATAATTCAAGACAGTGGTCTTCAAAGCAAGTTAGACAAGTTATCTCCGGATACTGGAGCATGATGGTAGACTAGCAGACATCCAAGCTGGCTCTAGTCATCCAAAAAAAAAAAAAAAATTCTGCAAGACAGACAAGACTAAATTTATCTTGGGGTATGAGAGCATCCTTTTGGGATTCAGTAGCTTTATTTTTAACAAGCATTTTTATATAGAATATATAGAGCTCTGCCGTAATTATTAATAATAATAATAATAATAATAATACTGAAGAAACAAACAAAAAAAAATCAGCATTTGATTGATTCTGTATTGATATATCTTGTTGTACTCTGAAAAGTGTATGAGAATCAATAAAAATTGTTATAACAAAAAAAAAAAAAAATCAGCATTTCAGGACACTTCATAAGACCCAGTGTCATGTCTTAGTAATAGAAATGAGAGCTACGAATGGCCAGATTTGAGAACACAGATCTAAACATTTCCTTTGCCTAAATGTGTTGTTATTGAGGTGTACTGTAGATAATAATGTTGCATTCTTCAATTTCCAATCACTAGAATGTCCACATGACTACATTGCAACAGAATATAAACACATGCACAATCTCCCTGCAGTTCTCGCCTGGTTTCCCTTCTGTGCAGGGTTGAGCCTGGCCAGTACTTGGACGGAAGACCTCCTGAGGAAAACTAATGTTGGTGCTGGCAGTGGTATTAGTGAGGCCAGCAGGGGGCGCTCATCATATGGTCTGTTTGGGGTTTAATGCCTCAGTATAGTGACAGGGACACTATACTGTAAAAACAGCACAGTCCTTCAGATGAGATGTTAAACTGAGGTCCTGGCTCTCTGTGGTTATTAAAAATAAGAGGAAAGAGTAGGGGTATAACCCCGGTGTCCTGGCAAAATTCTCCCATTGGCCCTTCTCTATCATGGCACCCTAATAATCTCCAACTTTGAATTGGCTACCTCACTCTCTCCTTTCTACTAACAGCAGGTATGTGGTGAGTGTTCTGGCGCACTATGGCTGCCGTTGCATCATCCAGGTTTATGCTACACACTAGTGGTAGTTGAAGAGACCCCCCACCCCCCTCCCACCCCATACTATGTAAAGCGCTTTGGGTGTATAGAAAAGTGCTATATAAATGTAACTAACTAACATGCAAGTGTATTGTCCTGATAATACATCTCAACAGGCAGATGGATTCCTGAGCATCTTGGTATTGCAATGCTCAAGTTCAACCTGAAGAGGCAAGACCAAGAAAAAAAATCAGTATAGTGGAGGCAAAAGCAACGTCAATAGTAGTAATGATGGTTTATAATGAGATACCTGGCTTAACAAGTACACTCGGAACCTCATCACCGAAAGGAAACCTTTTTTTTTGTGTTCATAGTATGTTGCAAAGTAGTCTTGTGGACATCCTTGCGATCGGAAATAGGAGAATAAAACATTATTATCTATATCTTAATAACAAGACATTTAGGCCAAGGAAATATTTAGATCTGTGTTCTCAAATCTGGCCATTTGTGGCCCTCATGACGATTACTAAGACATGACACTGGGTCTTATAAAGTGTCCTGAAGTGCCGGGGTTTTTTTACGCAATAATACCTGAATATACACAAATGAGCCAGTTCAAAAGTTTACATACTTTTGATTCTTAACAGTGTTTGTCATTACCTGGATGATCATTGACTGTGTTTATGTTTTGTGAGAGTTGTTCACGAGTCCCTTGTTTGTCCTGAGCAGTTAAACTGCCCACTGTTCTTCAGAAAAATCCTACAGGTCCAGCACATTCTTTACATTTCCAACATCATCTGCATATTCGAGTCCTTTCCAACAGCGGCGTTATGATTTTAATATCCATATTTTTACACTGAGGACAACTGAGGGACTCGTACACGACTATTACAGAAGGTGCAAACGTTCACTGATTCTCAATAAGGCAACACGATACATTAAGAGCCAGGGGGGTGTAAACTTTTGAACCCGATGATCGGTTACATTACCTAACATTACCGGATGATGTCAATTGTTATTTTGTAAATTGTGAGAAGCATCTGAAGGACAGTACTAAAAAAAAAAAATATAAACAAGATCTTTAAACAAAAAATAATAACAATTTACACCTGTTCAAAAGTTTACATCCCCCTGGCTCTGAATGCATCTCTTATGGGAAATAGCTTATTCAGAGCACTTTTAGTAATTCCTCTTTTTTATTATTGTTATTATTAACATTTTGTAGATTCTGCAAGGTGACTGTAAACTTATGACCTTAATTGTACTTGATTTGATATAATAGTAATGAATTAACTAAAGATAAAACAACAATAAAGGGATATAACTGTTATTTCACACTTTGTTAAGACTGCACGTCTTCACTGATGGGCAATAACTGGTCCATGGTCCAGAAGTCATTTGTAAAGACTCAGCTGCTGTAAAATGTCTGCGCAAGTGTGTTTATTAAAGTGTGTTTATAATAGTCAAAGCCTAATACGAGGAGACAAAAATAGGCCAGAATTAGACAACGTAAATATGGCTTGGAAGAATATTTAGTAAATAAACAAGAAAATCTTTTTTTTTTTTCCTTCCCATAATCTGATCCAATATTTTCTGCTGATAAATACCAATGGATTTCAGATTGGCGCTATCTCTAATATGTAACTTAGAGAGTTTATGGGAGACATGGATAACAAACAATAGGTTTGACTAATCAACTATCAAGACAGCACGGAAAAAGAACAGGGAGTATAAACCATATAAGGTAAGCGGAAAGCCAAAGGAACAACAGGGCAGGATTTGTCAGGACACAATCCTTTGCTTATGCATGAATCATGACATTTAGAATCACCAAAAGACAAAGAGGGCTTGTGTCTGTTTTTGGTATTTGCAGTGGTGTTATCAGACATGTTTTCAGAGCAGGCACGTGGCTGAATGACAGTGTATACATTGGCTTTGACCGAGGCAGGACTCCTGGTAGTTTTGTAAATGACAGGGTTCTTAGAGGACTTGAACAGGGCAGAACTCTTAACTTCCTTGATCAGGTTCTCAGCAACCTTGCGTTTGGGTTACGTCAGTGGTCAGGACATTATCTGAGCAGTCTCCGATACACAAGCGTGAGGATTGGGCTGATTAATGTAGGTACTTTAGTGGAGCCCCCAGAAATGACCAGGATGGACACCTTAGATGAGCTGGCAACAGACTGTTGACAGGGAACAGTACCCGTTGCTTGCAGACCCTATTAACTCCTTCTTACAAGTGGTACTTACTTTATATTAGCTGTCTATAACTCTTCCAGACAGTAATGAGGAGGTCTTGTATCAAACATAATTATTAAGACGTCTCTGATTTTAGTCCTGTCCAAACCTGTCATGCCAGTCTTTTTTCTTTAATGGGATGTGCATTCCAGTGTCTGGAAAGGTGGTCATCTTTTTCCTTCCATAAAATGAGCTGTAGATATGACTCTAGGTAGGATGTCCAATGGAAATTGACATAGTGGTAAAGATTCCAGTGGGAAAAGAGCTTGCACTGAAGTCAGTACATTGAAGTACAGATATATGATGGGCATGTAGCCTAGTAATTATCATACACAAACTTGCATGCCTCTATTACATCAAGTGGGTTATAATAACGTGCAAAGAACTATTTTACCTTTAACCCTTTCTATCAGTTCACCGGCGTTCCATTCCACTGCCGACTTATGAGACATTTTCAATCAGTATAAACAAATGAATTATTTATCGACACAAGTCTGTTATTAGATTAATCAGGACACTGTTGGGTTTCTGTGTGTAGAGTATCAGGACTCTGTCACGTACATAGACAGACATAAAAAAATAATTATAGTACATAAAGGTTGCTGTATATTTCACAGTGGTCTGTTTGTCTCACAGAGGCTCAATCCAATGCTGCTCTCTATGAGTCTCCCTACGTGGAACTGTCTGCATCTCTGGACCATGGCACCACAGAGCTTCTGGAGATGGTTGTGCGGGCAGCACGAGGAGAAAGCCTGGGGTCCTTGGGGGTCGGCGGGGCCGAGGGAGCGACGGGGGGTCGTAGTGAGAGCCTGAGCACACGGGCTAAGCGATTCCTTTCCAACCTTGTACCACGCTATCCCCGGGAAAAAGAGCGTGATAGCGGAAAGTTCTTCAGACAGAAATCTCGCTCCTGTCACGATCTTGGAGCTTTGTGAGTCATAGATAGAGTGAGAGGGTGAAAAACAGAGACAAGGTAAGAATGAGCGGGAGAGGAGTAAGATTGGCAGAGAAGAATTGAAGGACCAGAGCCTGCACAGAAAAAAAACAAATAAAACAAGAGTAATAGAAAGGTATATGGGATAAGTACAGAAAGAGAATGACAATAATAATAATAATAATTAAAAAAAAGCCTTAATAATAGTTAAGGCCAGGTATAGCATTTGATACAGCCAAAACTGTAGATCATTGAGTAAACAAATGTAGTTTGCATGCTCCACTATTTAAAAAAAAAAAAAAAAAAAAAGGTTTTATTTAGATAGTATAGACAATCCAGTTACTGTGAGTATTTTGTGGTTTCCTGCTATATTTGTGTATCTTAAACTAAATTGTTACAAGTTGCAGAAATACAATTGAAAACTTTAGTAACCTGGAGAAATCAGTTTTCTGTCCAAATGGTAGAACGGTTTTCACAGACTGCAATCACATTACTGACTGTGCCACTGAAATTGTATGTACAAGAACTTGAACCTTTACTTTGATAAACCCCCAAAGGTC
Source organism: Noturus placidus (assembly GCA_022414735.1). Classification (NCBI taxonomy): domain Eukaryota; kingdom Metazoa; phylum Chordata; class Actinopteri; order Siluriformes; family Ictaluridae; genus Noturus; species Noturus placidus. Next base: position 34,402 of record JAFFST010055674.1, read on the forward strand.
CATTCTCCATTAATGAGAGGTGCATTAAAAGTATTTCAAAGACTCAAGCTTTCTGTGCCTTCATTTAAATGTCAACATCACCAAGTTTTATCAGCAATCAGCACTTTTTTTTATATCATACAACCAGTCGACTAAGATCTAGCATTACTAAAGTGATCATCCAATAACAAAGTTCTCTCTCAAACAATCGCTCGGTATCTCACTATGGGAAACGCCTCAGGCGTGATAGACTATGGAAGCACCAATTACACCACATCTGTCCGAAGGACGGACCAATCACAGCTCATGAGAAGGAGCCCACCCACTTCCTGTATACAGCTTTGATCCCCGAAAAGTCATTCTCATTCTCTTCCCCATGAAGACTTTCCATAAACCTAGGCTGTGCTGCTTCAGTTCACAAACGTACCGTCAAGGTTGACGTTGCCGAATGCAATGCAGTTCAAATCTGTTGTGGATTCTGTGCATGTTACTGAGCTTCTCAACTTCGCTTTCATTAGCAGTGTCTCTTATCATAGCTAACGTGTTAAGGTGAGCTAAGTTTACTGGATAGTCTGACTCACCGTGTCGGCGTCAAAGGTTGCCGTGGAGAAAGGGAAAGATGCCCCCTCGTGTTCATCGGTCCATGTGGATTAATGATCTCGGGCAGGGATCCGCATCCAATGTGTATTGCAGCATGGGTGTTAAGCATGCTCATCGCGTGCCCGTCAAGGGTTACATAATGCTCTTTTACCCTCCCATGGTTGAACAGTCAGTGGGTCCAAACAAGTGGACCACTCTCTCATCTGCCAGTCCCTCCCTCCCTTGGAAAATGGAATGCTTGACCGCTTCCACGTACCATAAAATATATAAAACAGCAGCATTGGCGATGTGGGCACTTAACGGCACTTCATTGTTGATGGCCTATCAAACAGAGTTATTGGAGGAGCTGGGAACTCAGCTGGACATTGGCAATCCAAACCCGACGGTCTGGGAGCAGATCTCTAACATAACAGACCTCAATCTACGTACCTTACATGGTGTGGTACAAAGCCGCGGCCGTACTATGGCTCTCACAATTGAGGGCAAGAGGTCGCTTTAGCTTAATCTCTCGAGCAATCTCCTTAGCATCATTAGCTTTGAATGCTAATCCATGGGGAAAGAATCATTCGCGGTGGTGGCAGCAAAGTCTAGGTCAACTAACCTTTCCAACAAAAAGAAGAGAGATACCTAGGACGCAATGTCTGCATGTGAGGGACGGACACCACCTAGGATTCCTGTGAAGTCCTCTCCCAAGTCCACCATGTCTGTTACCCCACCCGCAAAGAAACGGAGAACCCCAAATTGCTGAACCCCGATGCTTCCTGGGACAGGCTCCAGGTTCCCCGTGACCCTGAAAAGGAGTAAGCGGTTGAAGATGGATGGATGGATGGATGGATGTTGTCTTAAATGATCAATTTAGATTTTAAATTCAGTGCAGTGTGTAATGTAAGTACATAATGAGTAACTGTAAGCAAATTACATAAAAATGAAGAGTAATCCCTTTCTTTACTTTTTTTTTTCAGAGGATAAGTAATTTAATTACACCCAAGACTGGTCATTATTCATACTAATAGCATTATATCATTATTGGCCATTTAGCAGCACTATTTAATGTTACTAAATATAAACCTGTCATCATATCACCCTGAAGCTTATTGTAGTGCAGAGATGGTCTTTTTTTTTTTTTTTTTTTTTTGGGGTTGATGCTCAATACTGAAAGAGAACATGGTTCTTTTGTTCCTACCACTTTTTATCAGTAAATATCGGCTGTAGTTAGTGTAGTTACGCAGGTTTCCATGTTTCTTTCTGAATTACAGCGACACCAGATTTCTAAACAGGAGCCATTACGGCTTCTGTAGCCGATCCTTATCGATTACATGTGTGTATGTCATTTCATTTATTTATTAACATTTCAGACCAGAGATTACTTATATGACTAGAAATGGTAGAACATTCCATTTCCATCTGTCCATTTGCTGTACTGCTTATCCTATACAGGGTATAGGATCATTTCGAGCCTGGAGCCTCTCCCAGGGGACACCTTAGATGGCAGGGCACATTCACACTCTATGGATTTTTTAGTACAGAGAGGAAACCCCCTGAGGCACAGGGAGAACTTGCAAACTTTGCACACACAGGGTGGAGGCAGGAATCAGTAAATCCAATCCCAGCGGTATGAGGCAAATGTGCTAATCACTAAGCCACCATGGCAGGATTTTCACAGATATATATATATATATATATATATATATATATATATATATTCTTCTTCTTTATTTTAGCCCCTCCCATCTAATTAGTGAAGTGACATGACTTAGCTAGCTAACATCTGAAATGTCTCATCTGAGCGTGTAATCAAAAGTAATAAGTTGAAGTGCCAGTGCAAAATGAAACATAATATAAAGACTTCAGATTTTCAGATGTGTCTAATTTATAGTCAATATTTAATAGTAATAATTCATGTTTAAGCATTAAAAGTGAATGTTGTCTCTATTCCGTTATGTTAGTTGCTGTCTTTGTAAGGAAGGAAATTTATGAAACTTCATACAGTAAATATGAGTTGATCTCTAAATAAAGTTTTCTGTTTATAAAATCAGATGTTTGGTCTTCATAAGTATAATAACAATAATATAATATTATGGGTATGTATGAGTACACCTAGTAAACAGAGTATTTTATAAATTAGCACAAAAATTGTTGAAATTTCTCATATGTTGAAAGTACACAGTGTTTATTTAAGTCTGTCTGGACACAAATGAAACATGTAAGACTTAATTAAACACTGCTAACATATTTTTTTTTTAAGTAAAAGTAATATTGGCTCATTTCAGCCAGATGAGATCGAGAAACACAGAAAATGGCTGAACGGTTTGTGTTCTTTAAATCGATGGAGGCGGGTGCACTGTCTGATCGTTGCCTGGCGACAGTAGTCATAGAAACTGGGCATCGTTGTCACATGAAAAAAAAAATCTTCTACATTTCCTCCTTTTCTAAGCATCTCAGAACAGGTAAAAATAGGCGAGTCTGAAAGATGTGCTTCCTGTAGAGAGACCCTATTTTTCATTTAAAGTATGATCTTATTAGTGTGACAATGGAAATGATGGATACAGATATATTCCAGCCTTATGAAGCCTTCAAACATAACAAAAATGCATGTACGTCAAATCAGTTCATCACTGTGCTATCTTTCCTCATCAGAAGAACGTGAGATATGATAATGGTAAGTAAACGTCTAGCTGATAACCTCACTAATAATCCACAGCACCTTTTAATAATCCACTCACAACCATGAGTCTCGGCAATCAAACATAATCCAAAGAAAATTGTACAGGAACCATTGACTGCCCTCTTGTGGAACATGTGCATGTGAGTGCAACAGGACACACAAACAGCTGCTGATATTTCATTTTAACTTGCTTTTACGGAAGGTGTAATTGACCAGTATTGGCTATAGTCACTGATTTGTATTGAGCTTACATGTTAATTTTCCTGAACTTGACGTGACTAAAAAAGGGAATGAGATTTTGACTGGGTGTTCAAATAGCACAGAGATAATACCATAATCTAGTCATAACCCTGCCTGTCTGGTAGCAGCTTGAGGAAAATAGGCAAGTAATTACTCCTCAGTCTTCCTCATTGTATTAAAAAAAAACTCCTTCGCTGTTGGGATCTCTACTGGGAATCTTTTTTTTTATATATATATAATTTTTATTGATTCTTATACACTTTTCAGAGTACAACAAAATATATCAATACAGAATCAGGGCTGTTATTGGGTTAAACATATTGATTCTCTACTGGGAATCTTGACATCATAATCATACATTATTATTGTCACATTACTGACATTAAGCACTAAATAGATCTATGTCTAATTGTTTCAGGAGAAGAAATACTTATTATGATAGACTTGGAAGTGGTTTCAATGGAACTTTTGAGTATAAAAGAGAAACAGTGATTGTTATTTGAGAGAAGTTGTAATACAGTAATGCTACTGTATGGATTGATCAATGATAGTTGGACACTATATGACCAAAAGTTTGAGCACACCTGACTATCATAGCCATATGTGGGCTTCCCCAATTCTGTCGGAGGCACATGATTGTCTAGAATGTCTTTGTATGGCATAGCGTTATAGTTTCCCTTTACTGGAACTAAAGAGCTCAAACTTGACGCTGCCCTTTACATAAAGCAAGCTACTTTGTTTGTCAAGGTTGGAATGGAGGAGCTTGAGTGGCCTGCTGAACAGGAATGCTGTCTGCACCCCAGGCCTCCTCACATGTCATCAGGGATCTCACAGTGTTGCAGAAAGAATGTACAGAATGTGTGTATATATATACACACACACATATATATATACACAAACACATACTGTTTAT
>JAFFST010055675.1:9996-25241 GCA_022414735.1 Noturus placidus
CAACATTGGATCATTCAGAGATCCTCACTGAACTTCCGGAGAGAGTTTGCTGCACTGAAAGTAAAGGGGCTGAATAATTTTGCACGCCCAATTTTTCAGTTTTTTATTTGTTGAAAAAGTTTGAAATATCCAATAAATTTCGTTCCACTTCATGATTGTCTCCCACCGTTTGCTGATTCTTCACAAACCGAAATTACTGTTACCACCCCGACCTGGATTATTTTCTGTTAACAGCACAGCCTGAAGTGTGTGATTCCTCTTATACCATGATGGTATGTATGTGATTTTCCTTACTTTAATCCAGGAAAGGAGTGCTAAATCCAGCTTTGCACAGATAGGGGCTTACAAAGAGAACCATAATTTTCAGTGCTCAAAAAGAAAAAGAATTTTCAATGTATAAAACCTCTGCAACACACAAGGAATTTTGGTTTCTTCTCATTATTTACCGTCACACTTGTAAATCTATTCAAGTTTTGGCATATTTTGCCGTTTGTTTTCTTGTCTTCTTTTGTTCCACTGAATCAGAGTCACTCGATGTTTTCAAAGAGCTAGCAGAGGTACATGTACAGATAAATTTGCCAATTTTTATTTCTAAACTCTTTCACTAGTGCAGCTTGTCAGAATAAAGACTAAAAATAGCACAAAACAAAATCAGAGATTGTGAGACTCCATCACGACACCATTTGAAAATCAAGTGACCCAACCCATAGTTTGGGAACCCCTGGTGTCCACAGTGATTATGAAAACAAGCAACACTTCTGTGCCTGATACCTTTTTACCATCACAACACCTAATAAAATGCCACTGTGCTGACAATTGCTTACCACCCATATAATATCTGCTCAGTGGTGTTTTTCCATTGATGGACAGTTTAGAGGTTGATTAATGAATTGTTCATAGGAACAGAGGCTACAATCAGTAATTGTATAGCCTCAAAAGTATGAAACTATTTTTTTTTTTTGCCTGATAATAAGGCCAGAGACTGTAGATACAAAATAGCTGTACTTAATAAATAGGCAACTGAGGGAATGAATATTCTGACATCTATGACTACGTTTACATGGACAACAATAATCTAATTATTGACTTTACTTTGATTAAGATAATAATGTGATTAAGGTGTTTACATGAGTTGCTTTTAGCATACTCCTGTCATGTTCCCGTTTTACATGTTATAGAACGTAATTAGATTAACAGCCTGTGTCATTACTTCACCGTGCCACCTCGTTCGACCTCCCTCCAGAATTTCAAGTATCAACGTACAGTTCGTCTTCGTTATGGTACCGTATACAGTTTTGGGTGTTTTTATTTAATTTTTTTAAGAACGTGTTAAGTGCAGTTAATTATTTGTCATGCTATACGTGCTAATAGACAACTGCTTGATGCCGTGGGCTGTGTCTCAAACTGCGTACTTACCGATATATAGTAGCCGAGATACATGTATATTTCAACACTACAGGCCTATAGTAGGCAAGTATGCAGTTTCGGACTCAGCCGAACTCTTTTGTTCACCGAAAATGTGGGGAACTGTCGTGTGTGATCGTGTCCTGTCGCAAAATGTGATGAAAACTCCCATTCAACGTTCATAATGTGATTAAGGTGTTTAATACATGTCTGTAATACATGTCCATAATGCGACTAAAACAGGAGTACTCCACCTGTCTTAATTCAATTAGAGCTTAATTAAATTATGACCTTAATTATATTAAGGTAAGTAAAAGTTAAGAAAAAAAGTTGCTGTTTACATGGAAGTTTCTTAATCAAAGTATGGTCTTAATCAAGTTAAGAGTGGATTATTGTTGTCCATGTAAACACAGCTAATATTGTAGTCTTCCTTGGTTTCTTACTCCACTATTAGTTTCTTAGCTATTTCAATATTGATTTTGTTCAGTTTTTTTTTCTGTATTTGTTCTGTGATTTGCCTAAATCTGATTTTTATAATTGCTAGTTTAGGAAACTTTGATTACATGTTCCATATAACCTTTGACAATCTTCAGGTGACAAGTGCATAAAAAGTTGCCTCTGTGAGATTATGGACAATGGTTATACACTTTCCATTTCTTCTATGCGGTTCAGGGACGATGAATAGGGAGGGAGGAAAATGACAAGTTTTGTGTAAAAGTGAAATGGCCTGTCCCTGCAGGCTTTAGCCTCCCACAGAGGTCATCCAACGGAGAAAATAGTGTTCTCTATGTCCTGATTTAAGGAGTTACAACAATCCATTGGATGATATTGTTGCATACATAAAAATGGTGACTTCCCTGTGGCCAAGAAAATTCACTGTCAACCTTTTTTTTTTTTACTTGTTTCTAAACCATTATAATTTAAGTATTTTCGGTATGTCAACATATTTATTTATTTTTTTATACCTAGCTATTTTTCCTAATTTTGATTTAAGAGTTGCTGACTATTGGGTTTTCAGCTTGGGGGGTGCACAAAACAAATGAAATTGCCACATTCAAGCTAGTTCACAGCTTTCTTCTTGGCTTTGGCTTTCCGCTGCTCATGGCTACACACACACACACACACACACACACACACACACATATATAGACAGAGATCACTTCTCAAGGAGGGAGAGAAATATAGAGAGATTACATAACTTTTAGTTTGCCCTTTCTAGAGCCATGGTAGACCCACGCTCAACCATGACCTCACCAGCTATACCATAGTATTTACATTTGCCTTTTCATGTATGCCTACTTAATGAACCTAGAAATGGAGAAATCTCTTACTTGTATAGTATTAACCTAGTTTTGATATTATCAGTTTCTGTTGATGCTTTGCAGTGGCAAAAGTTTGAAAGTACTAACGTTTCAAGAAACGAACAAAAATATGCAATGACAGAAGAAAACTGTTCTGAAACAAAAACAATAGTCAGTGGCAAATTTATCATGGTCTTCAAATAAACAGCATTCTTGTTAAGTTTTCTAACCTTCCTTTTCACTAATCATGTTTTATGAAAGTGCTGCCAGAGTTTTTGTTTATGCTTTCAAGTTTACCTTTGATATTCTGGCATAAACGTCTCGTGTTGGCGGTCTTAACAGCGATTTACTCTCATTGGCTAGTGAGATTTTGATAGACAGCTCCCTGACCTGGAAGTAGAGACTTCAGTTGCATGGATTTTGGAGAGTGTTCTATATACCGTTCTCGGTATAGTCATAGTGTTTGTAGTGGAAATTGCTTACTTACTTAATCAGTATATTAGTTCGTAATGGGCGGCTGTGGCTCAGCCGGTAGAGCGGGTTGTCCACTAATCCACTAATCGTAGGTTTGGTGGTTCGAATCCCGGGCCGGGTGATCCCATGCCGAAGTGTCCATGGGCAAGACACTGAACCCTAAGTTGCCCCCAATGGCAAGCTAGCACCTTGCATGCAGCTCTGCTACCATTGGTGTGTGAGTGTGCTCTCATTTGTAAGTCGCTTTGGATAAAAGCGTCTGCTAAATGAATAAATGTTAAATGTAATGAATATTTGAGGTTTGAGAAGTCTTCATTGTCATCCTCCTTAGCTGGGCACTTGAGTTGTCGATCAAAATCTTACTAGCCAATCAGCGTAAATCCCTGTAAAGACTGCCCACATGAGCAGTTTGTGCCAGAACGGCGACTGTAAACTTGCGGAACGTAAACAAAAACTTTGAAAGTGTAAACGAAAACTCTGGCAGCACATTCAGAAACCATGATTAGCAAGGAAACTGTAAACAAAGAATGCTTTTTAGTTGAAGACCCCGAGTTCATTGTTTTCAATTTCAGAGTTGTTATTCCTTCTTTCTCATTGTATAATATTGTTCAATTCTTGAAAAGTTACGTTCAATACTTTTGGCACGAATTTAATTCTAAATTGAATTAGTACATTTGAAGGTACCCATGTGTAAATTTACTTATCTTACTATTCAACTAGGTAACATTAGCTGACTTGTACGTAGCTAACTTTCAGCTTAGCTAGCTGTTCTATTTTCAATTACATTTGCTAGCAAGCCAGTGATTTTGTTTAAGAACTTGAAATAAAATGGCTGTTCACCTTCATTTACAGGCTTTGATTAGACATACAGTATCTCACAAAAGTGAGTACACCCCTCACATTTTTGTAAATATTTGATTATATCTTTTAATGTGACAAAACTGAAGAAATGACACTTTGCTACAATGTAAAGTAGTGAGTGTACAGCTTGTGTAACAGTGTAAATTTGCTGTCCCCTCAAAATAACTCAATAGACAGCCATTAATGTCTAAACCGCTGGCAACAAAAGTGAGTACACCCCTAAGTGAAAATGTCTAAATTGGGCCCAATTAGCCATTTCCCTCCCCGGTGCCGTGTGAGTTGCTAGTGTTACAAGGTCTCAGGTATGAGTAGGGAGCAGGTGTGTTAAATTTGGTGTCATCACTCTCTCACTCCCTCATACTGGTCACTGGAAGTTCAACATGGCACCTCATGGCAAGAACTCTCTGAGGATATGAAAAAAAGTATTGTTGCTCTACATAAAGATGTCCTAGGCTATAAGATGATTGCCAAGACCATGACACTGAGCTGCAGCATGGTGGCCAAGACCATACAGCGGTTTAACAGGACAGGTTCCACTCAGAACAGGCCTCACCATGGTCGACCAAAGAAGTTGTGGGTGCATGTTCTCAGCATGATATCCAGAGGTTGTCTTTGGGAAATAGACGTACGAGTGCTGCCAGCATTGCTGCAGAGGTTGAAGAGGTGGGGGCCAGCCTGTCAGTGTTCAGGCCATACGCTGCACACTGCATCAAATTGGTCTGCATAGCTGTCATCCCAGAAGGAATAACTCCCCTCAAAATAACTCAACACACAGCTATTAATGTCTAAACCACTGGCAACAAAAGTGAGTACACCCCTAAGTGAAAATGTCCAAATTGGGCCCAAAGTGTCAATATTTTGTGTGGCCACCATTATTTTCCAGCACTGCCTTAATCCTCTTGGGCATGGAGTTCACCAGAGCTTCACAGGTTGCCACTGGAGTCCTCTTCCACTCCTCCATGACAACATCACGGAGTTGGTGGATGTTAGAGACCTTGTGCTACTCCACCTTCTGTTTGAGGATGCCCCACAGATGCTCAATAGGGTTTAGATCTGGAGACATGCTTGGCCAGTCCGTCACCTTCATCCTCAGCTTCTTTAGCAAGGCAGTGGTCTGGTTGGAGGTGTATTTGGGGTCATTATCATGCTTGAATACTTCTATGCGACCCAGTCTCTGCTTCAGAATGTCACAGTACATTTTGGCAATCATGGTACTGTTACACAAGCTGTACACTCACTACTTTACATTGTAGCAAAGTGCCATTTCTTCAGTGTTACAGTGTTTACAAAAATGTGAGGGGTGAACTCACTTTTGTGGGATAGGCTTTGATGGACGTATACTACTGTATATGTTGATCAGAAGCCGTTGTTTAGTTTGTCTGGATTTTTTACAATTACGAGAGTTCAGCCAGTCAGACCAAATGTCATTTACATACATAAGTCATAGTAATAAAAACAACCTATGTATGGTATATAGGGATGTTGAAAATTATGGTGTAATTTGGTTTATTAAAAAAAGTTCAGCTGGACAACACAACAGCTTAGCTTACTGTGGTGTTTCAGTAGACTTCACAGATTTATTTCTGAGACACTCTTGTTGTGATTTGTTTATTATAAATGATTTCTTTTAAATTAATTTCCCAAAAGAAGGCATGTGTTAAATTAAGGAATTATGGAAAGTCTTTTGTCTTCTGCTTTATTGCTTCTCAGTTTTTCTGTCTCCATTCCATAGAAAGTACAGAAAGCTAGATGCACTGTGTGTCATACTGAAAGATGAAAGCTGCTGTGTTCATAACCTCTCCACTTTCTGCAAAGAGAATTACTCATACACTCATAAGACACCAACCACACAGCGCTGTGTATGCAGAATCCACACACGTTATGCTGCCCCACAGTTGTTCTTTTTCTAACTCACATTAGCCGGCAGGTGTATCACAAAAGTATTTTTTCTGCCATTTCTGTTTCTCCAGGACTGATTTAGGTATTGGCAAGCATCCAGTTTGTGATGCTACATTATGCAACTGATCAGAATGCACTTGTGTGTCTGAAATGATTTCTAGTGTAGAATTTGTATGCCTGTGTGAGGAGATGTTCGGTTATAGGAAGCTGTACCATGAGATAATATGACTGCAGTTTTGTTTTTACAAATTCATCACTGGTGATACTGGCTAGTGATCCAGGGAACAATGTGTCCTACTGTGTCCTCATCCTGGAAGGGTTTTGGAAAAGATCACTTCTAGTACATAGCTTTGTGATTAAGGTCAGTGTGTCCTCTATTCAGCAGACACTGCAGTAATACCACCACACCCTGTCTGGAGAGCACAGTGTCCTTAGTGTTTCTGATTCTTGGTTGTTTATTCTGAGCTTGTCATTTGGTTTAAAATTGGGCACATCTCTGCACACACAGGCATGCAGTAGAAATGTGCTGGGTTAACAATGTGCGGGAAGAATTCCGATTATAGGCTACTTATTTGGCTTTGTTTGTAGGTTGCTGGCAGGAGGCAGTTGGGTAATTACTTCCCTGTTGTGCTCATGAGAGAACAGAGGCTGTGTCTGCTAATACTCCTTCAATCTGAATTCTTACATCAGACCTTCTCCAATTTCTCTTTCTCACATTTATTCTCTTGTTTTTGTTTTTGTCTAATAGCCTTGAGCTGTTTATTTTGGCCTATCTCCTAAATGTATTGATAAATATTACTTTTACTTAGTTTCACCCACTGTTATTAATTGAAATGAATTATAAAATGCATTTTGTTGATTTTATTTCTTCTCCAAAGTAAAGTGTTGGGGAATATATTAAAAGTGAACACCTTTGCCTTTATTTTAAAAATAGCTACTCTTGGACATTTTCTGTTTCATTCCTAAAATGCCTAATAGCTCTCATGGGTAGGGGAAAAAGAACATAAAGGTCATATGTTGTACTCCTTATGTCTAATATAATGAAGGCAAGACACGCTGTGTTTTTTTCCCCTGCAGTTTTTCAATAAACACTGGCACAAACAGCCATTATGAGCTGTGACTCAAATGGATATAGCTGTAAACCTCATTGCCCCTTTAAAGTTAACATTTGTATGGTCATCTCAAATGACCACTTACCATGAGCAGGGCTTGGCTGGAGTTTTATGAGTGTCTGGTATTGGTCAATGTTTCTTTCATTTACTTATGTTTGTTGTTTTGGCCATAGGTGACAAATACAGCTCATTAGGTGGACATTAAAACGACACTTTGAATGATGATTTTAGGAATATGTAGCTCATAAAATCCAAACTACTGATGATAAAACTATCTGTTTTGTTCCGTATCTTGGTGTGTGTGTGTGTGTGTGTGTGTGTGTGTGTGTGTGTGTGTGTATCTCAGTTCCCACATCAATAGTTAAGTTATGTAAGGGCTTTACTAAAGCCTGTCAGTAACAGATTTTACTGCTCATTTACACAGATTCACTTTCTTTCCATATCCAAAGGGACGATGAGAAAGTTCACACTGTTTTGTCAATATTTTTACATAATGTACATATAGAGAAATAAACAAAGCTATTGAAATTGGTTTGATGGATAATGCACCTTTCTTTTTTATCTATCCAAGTCAAACTTGTTTTCTGCTCAGAACCAAGGTCTTAAAGCTTTTAAAAACATTCTAAAATTTATTACACAAAATGGTTATAAATGGGATGCCTGATGTCTTTGTAGAGACTATTTTACAATAACATTACATTAAGGCTTTGACCATGCAGGCTGATTATAATACCAAAATATATTGAAATGAATGGCAGCAGATGGATAAAGAGAGAGAGAGACTGAGAGAGACTGAAAGAGAGAGAGAGAGAGAGAGAGAGAGAGAGAGAGAGAGAGACTGAGACTGAACCAGCTGGTGCAGAAACATACCAGCTCAGGGCAGATGGAAATTGGTGATGTTGGTGCAGCAAATGTCCTCCTATGCTAACCACTAATGAATATTTGTGTTTCCACAGTTGGCAATTCATAAAGGTACTTTTTGAGGACTCATTTGTTATGGACACATCCACCCTGTGGTCTTGGGAACATTTATCCTTCTGCCTAAATTAAATGGAAAGGACAGCCAAGACCACATAGACCTCATGACCAGATATCAACCAAGTAATAGGACTCTACTAAAAGCAGATACTTTATGGCTACAGCAATTTATAGGCTATTTGCTTATGAAAAGTTATGAAACTTGCCCAATTAGAATACTACAGAGGATCTGTGCATTGAACTACTTAAATTGAACACTGTACAGTAAGTTTTAGCCAATCTACGAAATATAATCACAATACAGTAAACAGCAACTAGATATTAAATAAATAAGCTAGGTGCAATGACTACTTGGCAGAGATTTTCATCCTATAGTAAATCGAATTCTGCAAATCAACACTACATTGTGCTGTGGAAAGTAATTGCAAAATCGATTGGAAAATTACCTTGACTGAACCACTTGGTTTAAAACGACACCTTAGAATATCCCCTAAAGGAAACCAATTAGTATTTCAGTAATATCTTTCTTACTTATCTAACTTTTCATTAGAACGAAACCAGCTACCAGCAAGCCACTCTGAAGCCAATTAATTAATCAATGTCGTTAAAGCGCTGTGGCTTACAAGGAAGAGAAAGGAAAAACTATTTTTATAAACATCACAAGATATGAATAAAAATATAGTGGTGTATAAATCTGATGTATTTAACTTCATTAAAATCTATCATGCAGTGCAGCTTTCACTCTTCAGTTGAATAGCAGTCATTTTCGTACTACCCACATGATGTAAACTGTCTCTTACACTCACAGACACACACACACACACACACACAGCTCAGTAGGACTTGAGCTCTGCTCTAACACACCTGACTCAGCTAATGGGCCGCAATAATTAAGCAATGAGCTAATATAGATGTGTTAAAGAAGAGACAACTAAAATGGATAGAGATTTCCAAACCCGGCTAATGGAAAACACATTCACATACAAATGAATAATTACATGTCACACTAAATCCCATCAAGTGGGCTCAATAGGTTTTAAAAAAAAAAAAAGATAAAAGTATTAATTATATATCAATCTTATTGAAATAGCATATAGAAGATGTGTTCATGGTTAGAGCACATGTGTATTGCAGGACGTGCAGACCAGTTTACTAAAAGTTTGTTACGTTGATATACACCATATGCTTGTGACAGATATTCTTGTATATAGTGTTCTATTCACATAGTTGTATGTTTTTCTGGGTTTCCCAGAACTGGAATTGAGAAACACTTGTGTGACCTGGTTTTCCTACAGAGACTGAACGGCCATTCTAATTACATACTCCACACATTTTTAAATCAGAAGTCAAGCAAAGAGATATTTAAGTTATTACCTCTTATAAAGAGCTCAGAGCTGACTCACTGCTGCAGAGAACTGAGCTATGTTTATACTTGGCACAACCTTGATGTGTCCTAGCACTGTAGAAACACACTGGCAAAGCTAATGGACAGCAGGCTGTTGTAATGAATGTCATGATCACCTGATATGCATACTTTTAGACTGGTTCCTTTTGGTGAATTTGCACTTTAGCAATTAAGGGAGTAGAAAATATCTTGATGCACAGAACCTTCATAATCTTAGGACTGAGCATCAACAGCATTTAAAAGGATGTGTAATTAAAAAAAAATAAATCCATAGAATGGCAATTTTGGTAACGTGGCTATTACATTATTCTGCCGTACATAATAATCAGAATATAGCAGCTTCCTGTGAATATTCCACGTGCTACCTGCTTAAGTTTATAACTAAGAATAGCATCTGAACCTCATGAGCTTGAAGTCTTTGTAATGCCTTTGACTGAATACAAAAGAAGTTGTTATCCAAGGATAGTGACCTAATGATCTAAAACAGATCTTATTAGCTGTCTTCCCAAAGGACTACACCGAAGCTGTTGGGCAATATACAGGAGAGGGTTTTGAGAAGACGGCTGTCCACCTGGGATCTGAATTATATGATGCGGGAAACAGATCCACTTCTTATAGTGTAAAACACACTAATGAATCTTTTATGAGCTTTCAGTATCTCTTCTTTCTCTGTTGTATGATTTACACACTGCATAGTGAGCTTGTCTTTTCACTTCAGTCTGGAATCAGAAGGAGTCTTATATCGAGGAAATTTGGAGAAACAGATCCAAGAGCATCAGAAAGACAATCTTCTATTGTTTATTGTCAGTGTTGAGTGCTGGGATGGAACAGTGTGGACTTCTCTCTGTTGGGTGTTAGGTTGGTTGCGAAAGCCTGCAGTGTTTCACGTTTTATTTTTTCTCACCTCCAAGAGGCCCTGCCTCAGGCAAATGAAAAATAAATACAGTTATAAATAAATAACTAGAATCAGAAAAAGATGGGCACAAAGAATGAATACCTTACTCAAAGACTAAATAATAAAGAATTTTATATACAGCATGCTGTATGGTCTGATAGAGAATGTGGGTTGACAAAAAGATTGTATATCAGTGAAATATTGTAGCCTCTTATGTAACACTAGGCTTGTGTTATATTGAATTTTCCTGCTTACAATTGACCATTTTTAAAAATCACAATAAACAATGTAATCATCCAGAAGCAATAGCCTAAGAAAACAGGAAAATGAGCATTTCTGCCATTTCAGGTTCAAGGAGTGTAGATGAGAGTAATAATATCATCAGCTATGCAATTGTGAACTGATTGCCAGCCGTGAAATTGCAAAAACTTAGCTGGAAGGTGGACAGGTGAAAACAACAGCACATATTCAGAATGACAGTCATTTCCCAGAATATTTCCAAATATTTAATACTTTTTTTCAGTGCTCAAAAAATGTGATTTTTGGACCATTTAAGGTCAAAATATTTTGGTTGCATCCCTTATAAATATAGTTATCTAATGTCAACTATATGCATGGCTAATATTAATCAAACATATACAATATAAACATTTGAGTTTATATTAATGAACTCAAAATATTCTCCATTCACTATATCTCGAGAGAAAGCAGAGACACCCTGCAAGTCCTGAGAGCATGTTAGATTGGAGGAAGGGGTGGGGCTCTGAGGTGGTGCCATTTAATATCAGAGAGTTCAAAACACCTGAACAAATCATTCAGTATTAATATATCAATTGGCTCATTTCCTTTTTTATTTGGGAGAAAAAGTCTAGTTTAGTGGTAACTCCTATTAGTAAATGTCAGTAGACATAGTGGCAGTGTAATATGGGCAGAGACAATTACATCATTAGATCACACAAGTCTGTGTAGCCTTTTTTAAATGGCAAAATTGTTCCATTCTGTGACTTTAAGGTGACCAAAAAGAAAATCATTCATGTCATGTTTGGTTCTTTTTATTTTATTTTGTATTATTTATCCTGTACTACAATTTGTTGTTTATTACAGTGGGAAAATGTGCTCTTCCTTTTATCTAATTAATGCAAATTTATAATTAACATTCTCTTCAAATGAATAATACAGACATGTCACTCATACAGTGTATTTTACCCTGAATTCTTCACACCTGTTTTCATTATGCCACTAGAATTTACTCATTGACTTTCTGCCTATTTCCACATCATGAGAGCTTCCAAGCTAGCCACTGTCTTTTCAAAATAACTTCACATATCTGACTTGCACGCATCAGACCTTCCTTTGAGTGGCAGGTGTCTGCTTCCCCTCGGATTCCCTGTCTGTCCTTGGAGTGGAAGAATCGTCCTTAAGTCTCATTTCCTCCGAATTCATTTTAAATAGCTTCCAGCAAAGTATAGCCAAGACTTCATGATTTTTAATTTGTCTGGGGGGTTTTTTGCATGCCAGATCTCGGACCAAAATAGAAGATAAAGTGTATATATTTTCCCCACACTATTTTAAAGTTTCTTAGTAAGTACTCACTCAAGAGTGACCGATAGTTTCTCAAATTGTCATAATCGGATCATTTGGGCTGTTTGCCATTATAACACTTTGCTGATGACTCTCTGTAAACCTTTCAGATATGCACCACTCTGAGATTGTTTTGGTGCCAAGTTGTTACTCTCTTCACATTTGCAAAAAACATACTGCTGATGGTTGAATCCATGAATTTAGGAATGTTTAAAAAAAAAAAAATAGCAACATTTTTGGAAATATGTAGCTCTTGATTACTTGGAATTCATGACTAGATTTTTGTTTGTTTCAATGCCATGGTCATGATTTGATTTATTCAGTCAATAAGCTGCACTGCTTTATCTAAGACTGGCCATGGGTTAAATTAATTGATCAGTACTCAATCTGTTTTTTAGGATGTATGTTCTCTCAGCATTTATAAGAAGATAATTATAATTATATTTGTGGACAAAGCATAGAGGAGAAAGAGAATGTCTGCATGAATAATAGAATTGAGATATCGAAGTCCTTGATATCTGAATTTTTGCATTATCTCTGTTTTCAAATCAAACAGTAGTAGTTAGTAAGTGAGCAATAGAAAATGTGTGTGAGTGAGTGTGTGTGTGTGTGAGTGAGTGTGTGAGTGAGTGTGTGTGTGAGTGAGTGAGTGTGTGAGTGAGTGAGTGTGTGAGTGAGAGTGTTAGAGTGAGAGTGTTAGAGTGAGAGTGTTAGAGTGAGTGTGAGTGAGAGAGTGTGTGGGAGAGTGAGAATGTGAGTGAGTGTGAGAGTGTTATAGTGAGAGTGTAAGTGAGTGTGAGTGTGAGCGAGAGTGTGAGCGAGTGAGTGAGAGAGTGTGAGGTGAGAGCGTGTGTGTGAGAGTGAGAATGTGAGAGTGTGAGAGTGTTATAGTGAGAGTGAGAGTGTGATTGAGAGAGTGTGATTGAGAGAGTGTGATTGAGAGAGTGTGAGTGAGAGCGTGTGTGTGAGTGAGTGTGAGAGTGTTATGGTGAGAGTGTTATGGTGAGAGTGTGAGTGAGAGTGTGAGTGAGAGTGTGAGTGAGAGTGTGAGTGAGAGTGAGTGTGTCAGTGAGAGTGTGTGTGAGAGTGAGAATGTGAGCGTGAGTGAGAGAGTGTGTGAGTGAGAGAGTGTGTGAGTGAGAGAGTGTGTGGGAGTGAGAGTGGGAGTGGGAGTGAGAGTGGGAGTGAGAGTGGGAGTGGGAGTGAGAGTGAGAGTGTGAGTGAGAGAGTGTGAGTGAGAGAGTGTGAGTGAGAGAGAGTGAGTGAGAGTGAGCGAGTGAGTGAGTGAGTGAGTGAGTGTGAGTGAGTGTGTGTGAGTGAGGGAGTGAGTGTGAGTGAGCGAGTGAGTGTGAGTGAGCGAGTGAGTGTGAGTGAGCGAGTGTGAGTGAGTGAGTGTGAGTGAGTGTGAGTGAGTGTGAGTGAGTGAGAGTGAGTGTGTGAGTGAGTCTGTGAGTGAGTGAGAGTGTGAGTGGGAGTGAGAGAGAGAGTGTGAGTGAGAGAGTGTGAGTGAGAGAGTGTGAGTGAGAGAGAGAGTGAGCGAGAGAGTGTGAGTGAGAGCGTGAGTGAGAGTGTGAGAGAGAGTGTGAGCGAGAGAGTGTGAGAGTGAGTGTGAGAATGTGAGTGAGAGTGTGAGCGAGTGTGTGAGTGGGAGTTAGAGTGTGTGTGAGTGAGTGAGAGTGTGAGGGAGTGTGTGAGTGTGAGTGAGCGAGAGTGTGAGTGTGTGAGTGTGAGTGAGTGTGTGAGTGTGAGTGAGTGTGTGAGTGAGTGTGTGAGTGGGAGTTAGAGTGAGTGTGTGAGGGAGTGTGAGTGTGTGAGTGTGTGAGTGTGAGTGAGCGAGAGTGAGTGTGTGAGTGTGAGTGAGAGTGTGAGTGTGTGAGTGTGAGTGAGTGTGTGAGTGTGAGTGAGCGAGAGTGTGAGTGAGCGAGAGAGTATAAGTGTGAGAGAGAGAGTGTGTGAGAGAGAGAGAGAGTTTGAGTGTGAGTGAGTGAGTGTGAGTGAGTGAGAGTGTGAGTGAGTGTGGGAGTGAGTGTGTGAGCGGGAGTGAGTGTGTGAGAGTGTGAGTGAGCGAGAGTGTGAGTGAGCGAGAGAGTATGAGTGTGAGAGAGAGAGTGTGAGAGAGAGAGAGTTTGAGTGTGAGTGAGTGAGTGAGAGTGTGAGTGAGTGTGGGAGTGTGAGTGAGAGTGAGTGTGTGAGCGGGAGTGTGAGCGGGAGTGAGTGTGTGAGAGTGAGAGTGTGAGTGAGAGTGTGAGTGAGAGTGTGTGAGTGAGTGTGTGAGTGAGTGTGAGAGAGAGTGTGAGAGAGTGAGTGTGAGAGAGTGAGTGAGTAAGTGTGTGAGAGTGAGTGTGAGTGAGTGAGTGGGAGTGTGAATGGGAGTGTGAGTGTGAGTTAGAGTGAGTCTGAGTGAGTGTGAGTGAGTGTGAGTGTGTGAGGGAGAGTGTGAGAGTGTGAGTGTTTGAGTGTGAGTGAGCGAGAGTGTGAGTGTGAGAGAGAGTGTGAGTGTGAGAGAGAGTGTGAGTGTGAGAGAGAGTGTGAGTGAGTGAGTGTGTGAGTGAGTGTGTGAGGGAGAGTGTGAGTGTGTGTGAGTGTGAGTGTGTGTGAGTGTGAGTGTGTGTGAGTGTGAGTGAGCGAGAGTGTGAGTGAGCGAGAGAGTGTGAGTGAGCGAGAGAGTGTGAGTGAGCGAGAGAGTGTGAGTGAGCGCGTGAGTGTGAGTGAGAGAGAGTGTGAGTGAGAGAGAGTGTGAGTGAGAGAGAGTTAGAGTGTGAGTGAGTTAGAGTGTGAGTGAGAGTGAGTGTGTGAGCGGGAGTGGGAGTGTGAGTGAGTGTGTGAGAGTTGTGAGTGAGTGAGTGAGTGAGTGAGAGTGGGAGTGTGAGTGGGAGTGAGTGTGTGAGTAAATGAGTGTGAGTGTGAGTGGGAGTGGGAGTGTGAGTCGGAGAGTGAGAGTGTGAGTGAGAGTGTGAGTGAGAGTGTGAGTGAGTGAGTGAGAGAGTGTGAGTGAGTGAGTGTGAGTGAGTGAGTGTGAGTGAGTGAGTGTGAGTGAGAGTGAGTGTGAGTGAGAGTGAGTGTGTGAGCGGGAGTGGGAGTGTGAGTGTGTGAGAGTTGTGAGTGAGTGTGTGAGTGAGTGTGTGTGGGAGTGTGTGAGTGAGTCTGTGAGTGAGTGAGTGAGTGAGTGAGTGAGTGAGTGAGTGAGTGTGTGAGTGAGTGTGTGAGTGAGTGAGTGAGAGTGTGAGTGGGAGTGAGTGTGTGAGTAAATGAGTGTGGAAGTGTGAGTGGGAGTGTGAGTGAGTGAGTGTGAGTGAGTGAGTGTCAGTGAGTGAGTGTGAGTGAGTGTGAGTGAG
>JAFFST010055675.1:32111-49822 GCA_022414735.1 Noturus placidus
GTGAGTGTGTGAGTGAGTGAGTGAGAGTGGGAGTGTGAGTGGGAGTGAGTGTGTGAGTAAATGAGTGTGGAAGTGTGAGTGGGAGTGTGAGTGTGAGTGAGAGTGTGAGTGAGAGTGTGAGTGAGAGTGAGAGTGAGAGTGAGAGTGTGAGTGAGTGAGTGAGTGAGTGTGAGTGTGTGAGTGAGTGTTTGTGAGTGAGTGAGTGTGTGAGTAAGTGTGGGAGTGGGAGTTTGAGAGTGTGAGTGAGAGAGTGTGAGTGAGAGTGTGAGTGCGTGAGTGAGTGCGTGTGGGAGTGAGAGAGTGGGAGTGAGAGAGTGAGAGTGTGAGAGAGAGTGTGAGTGAGAGTGTGAGTGGGAGTGTGAGTGGGAGTGAGTGTGTGAGTAAATGAGTGTGGAAGTGTGAGTGGGAGTGGGAGAGTGTGAGTGCGTGAGTGAGTGCGTGAGTGGGAGTGAGAGAGTGGGAGTGAGAGAGTGAGTGAGAGTGAGAGTGTGAGTGAGTGAGTGAGTGAGTGAGTGAGTGAGTGAGTGTGAGTGTGTGAGTGAGTGTGTGAGCGAGTGGGTGAGTGAGTGAGTGTGAGTGAGTGAGTGAGAGTGAGCGAGTGAGAGTGAGCGAGTGAGAGTGAGCGAGTGAGTGGGTGTGAGTGAGTGAGTGTGAGCGAGTGAGCGAGTGAGTGTGAGTGAGTGTGAGTGAGTGAGCGAGTGTGAGCGTGTGAGTGAGTGAGTGAGTGAGTGAGTGAGGTGTGAGTGAGAGTGTGAGTGAGAGTGTGAGTGAGAGTGAGAGTGAGAGTGAGAGTGTGAGTGAGTGAGTGAGTGAGTGAGTGTGTGAGTGAGTGAGTGAGTGAGTGAGAGTGGGAGTGTGAGTGGGAGTGAGTGTGTGAGTAAATGAGTGTGGAAGTGTGAGTGGGAGTGTGAGAGTGTGAGTGCGTGAGTGAGTGCGTGAGTGGGAGTGAGAGAGTGGGAGTGAGAGAGTGTGAGTGTGAGTGAGTGTGTGAGTGAGTGTGTGTGTGAGTGAGTGTGTGTGAGTGAGTGTGTGTGTGAGTGAGTGAGTGAGTGTGTGAGTAAGTGTGGGAGTGGGTGTTTGAGAGTGTGAGTGTGAGTGTGTGAGTGAGTGGGAGTGTGAGTGTGAGTGTGGGAGTGAGTGTGTGTGTGAGTGAGTGAGTGTGTGAGTAAGTGTGGGAGTGGGAGTTTGAGAGTGTGAGTGAGAGTGAGTGAGTGAGTGAGTGAGTGAGTGTGAGCGAGTGAGTGAGTGAGTGAGTGAGGGAGCGTGTGAGTGTGTGTGAGTGTGAGTGAGCGAGAGTGTGAGTGAGCGAGAGAGTGTGAGTGAGCGAGAGAGTGTGAGTGTGAGAGAGAGTGTGAGTGAGTGTGTGAGTGAGTGTGTGAGTGAGTGTGAGTGAGTGAGTGTGAGTGAGTGAGTGTGAGTGAGAGTGAGTGTGTGAGCGGGAGTGGGAGTGTGAGTGAGTGTGTGAGTGAGTGTGTGAGTGTGTGTGGGAGTGTGTGTGGGAGTGAGTGTGTGAGTGAGTGAGTGAGTGAGTGAGTGAGTGAGTGAGAGTGGGAGTGTGAGTGGGAGTGAGTGTGTGAGTAAATGAGTGTGGAAGTGTGAGTGAGAGTGTGAGTGTGTGCGTGAGTGAGAGTGAGAGTGAGAGTGTGAGTGAGTGAGTGAGTGAGTGTGAGTGTGTGAGTGAGTGTTTGTGAGGGAGAGTGTGAGTGTGTGTGAGTGTGAGTGAGCGAGAGAGTGTGAGTGAGCGAGAGAGTGTGAGTGAGCGAGAGAGTGTGAGTGAGCGAGAGAGTGTGAGTGTGAGAGAGAGTGTGAGTGAGAGAGAGTGTGAGTGAGAGAGAGTTAGAGTGTGAGTGTGAGTGAGTGAGTGTGAGTGAGTGAGTGTGAGTGAGTGTGAGTGAGTGAGAGTGAGTGTGTGAGCGGGAGTGGGAGAGTGAGTGAGTGTGTGAGTAAGTGTGGGAGTGGGAGTTTGAGAGTGTGAGTGAGAGTGTGTGAGTGAGTGTGAGTGTGGGAGTGTGAGTGTGAGTGTGGGAGTGTGACTGAGTGGGAGTGAGAGTGTGAGTGAGTGTGTGAGTGAGTGTGTGAGTGAGTGTGTGTGTGAGTGAGTGAGTGTGTGTGTGAGTGAGTGAGTGAGTGAGTGTGTGAGTAAGTGTGGGAGTGTGAGTTTGAGAGTGTGAGTGAGAGTGTGTGAGTGAGTGAGTGTGTGAGTGAGTGGGAGTGTGAGTGTGAGTGTGGGAGTGTGAGTGAGTGGGAGTGAGAGTGTGAGTGAGAGTGTGAGTGAGAGTGTGTGAGTGAGTGAGAGTGTGAGTGAGGGAGTGGGAGTGGGAGTGTGAGTGTGAGTGAGTGAGTGTGGGAGTGTGAGTGTGAGTGGGACTGTGAGTGAGTGAGTGAGAGTGGGATTGTGAGTGTCAGTGAGAGTGTGTGAGTGAGTGTGTGAGTGAGAGAGAGAGTGTGTGAGTGAGAGAGTGAGGGAGTGTGAGTGTGAGTGGGACTGTGAGTGAGTGTGTGAGTGAGAGTGGGAGTGTGAGTGTGAGTGTGTGAGTGAGAGAGAGAGTGTGTGAGTGAGGGAGTGTGAGTGGGAGTGGGAGTGTGAGTGAGTGGGAGTGAGAGTGTGAGTGGGACTGTGAGTGAGAGTGTGAGTGAGAGTGTGTGAGTGAGTGAGAGTGTGAGTGAGGGAGTGGGAGTGTGAGTGTGAGTGTGAGTGAGTGAGTGTGGGAGTGTGAGTGTGAGTGGGACTGTGAGTGAGTGTGTGTGTGAGTGAGTGAGAGTGGGATTGTGAGTGTCAGTGAGAGTGTGTGAGTGAGTGTGTGAGTGAGAGAGAGAGTGTGTGAGTGAGAGAGTGAGGGAGTGTGAGTGTGAGTGGGACTGTGAGTGAGTGTGTGAGTGAGTGAGTGTGTGAGTGAGAGTGGGAGTGTGAGTGTGAGTGAGTGTGTGAGTGAGAGAGAGAGTGTGTGAGTGAGAGAGTGTGTGAGTGAGTGAGGGAGTGGGAGTGTGTTCTTATCCTACTACACCTCTTGTTAATCTGTTCAAGAGTCACATTAATACATACAAAAATATGATATGAAAGAACAGCACTGCTCGTGGATGAGTCACAGCTGACTTTCTTACTTTGGGCAATTTTCAAAACCTCCTCATTCCATTTTTAAAGTGCATCGTCAATAACATTTATCTTGAGGCTCTGAATTCATTCCTACCACATTCATGGTGTGTCCTCACCTCCAGCACTTCACAGCTCTGCACTTTCATTTGCTTGCTACTTTCATTTGCTTCCACTTAGCATCTGTTTTTTTTTCTTCTGTTTTTCCTCCCTTTCTCAGTCTCTCTTTCTTCTATTTTTCTGCCCTAAAAAAATAAAATATCACAACAAAGCCTAAAGGCTATGTAATAACTGAAAAATGCATTATCTCTGTATTCATGGGACTATTAGAGATTGGCCAGTGAATGCTATGCACACTGAGAAAAATATACACTGTGAGTTCCATTGCAGATTTTGTATTGTATTTCCACATCTCCCAGCATTAAATAATGCTTTCATTCTGTGCTTATTTGCTGACTTATTTTAAATATTAGCGATGGAAAACCTTATGACCTAGCAAATGCAAAGGTTTTCTAGTTTCCTTAATATTGCACCTTAGTATCATGACTATAATTATCTAGTTGGTAAAAATAAAGACAGTATAAATGGAAATAAACAGTGTGTGCCTTTATGAAATAGAGGAATGCAAAACTGAAATAAGAAACTTTAGTAATAAAGAAAGCAGTGTTCAAAGGTTAATGTACTTTGCTCGAGGAGAACGAGGAAAATATGTAGTGTTTACTAATATAGTTGAAGCCCAAAAGGAGAGAAGAAGCTCTCATGTGGCCAATTCTCTATATGTGTGAGGAAAAATGAGATAGAGAAACACACACACACACTTTTATACATGCAAACATAGTTGCTCTCATCCATAATTAATAGGACCACATTAATACATGGTCAAATTCCGCATTTTTTTACACATTTGCAGCAGCATCAGGAGGTGAACAAGGTTCATGTAGTTTAGAGAAAATGTGAGTCAGTCATTGACTGACTGGCACACTTGCCAAGAGTTAGCTCTTCACTCATTCAGATGCATGCACATATTGAGTTTTGCCTCGTTGTGCTCAAGTCAGTCAGTTACTCTATGGGTTAAAGTTTAGACAGGGTTTGGGACTCTTTATAATTCTTTACCTTGTGCCTTTACCTTGCAGTAACTTCTGCTTGTCCCTGCAGCCCTCAATCACCTCCAGAAGGTGTGTAGCTCTTTCCGAAGGCATGGATTAGTCCCTATGCTATTAGAGAGGATCAAACCTAGTGAACAAATTCCAACCTGATACTAAGAAAACCAATATTATGTGAAGTCATGAAATCTATACTACAATTGATTTTTGCCTTTAAAAGAAACTCAGAAAATTATATTGATGGGATAATTTGTGCTGAATCCTTGCAGTGTACCTACTTGCAGGGATGGAACTGGGATGGACACAGTATGAGTGGAAACTTGTCGTCTCCTCTCGACATGTGCCAGTATGGAGGCGTATTCTCGGAGTGAGAGGAGCCTACACACACTGTAGTCATGTGTTCAGGGCTTAATATGAGTGCAAGCAGTGCCTGAATTTCTGACTATGTAACTCAATTTTGCTGGGAGTGCCTATGGACTAACGAAGTTTACCAACAGAATGCAGAATAAGTATAATGCGTGTTTTAGTGGGCAGTGCCCACGTTTAAAAAGAAGACTGCTAGTTAATCTGGTTACTAGTGTAAACCTGCTTTTTACATCACAATGCATGTATGTACTTGGCATCACTAATGGCCCAAAGGCAGTTTGGGTTGTTGTTTTGTCAAAAGCTGAATACAGAAATGAGTCAAAAGAGCAATGTTCGACTTGCCTAGTACATACTATCAATCAATATTTGAACATCTGTATTAAAGCATTTTTTTCAAGCAGTCAGTATTGTAAGTCAGTAAATATTTTTGAATATAATGTTCATAGCTTTCATAGTAAGAATGCTGCTTGTTGTAAAAATGTCTCTCTCAACCAGTGGGGAGCACACCATGGTGGCCTAAGGGTCTGCTTCAAATAAATCAAATCAGTGGAATGGCTTTACAGACACAGACACACACACACACACACACAGCTTCACGTATCACAGTGTTTACAACCCATATTCTCCATTATCCATTACCTGCTCTTTCTCCTTCTGCCAGAGAGTGCAATTCTAGCAAATGCATTTCATAGGATGAAAATTCAGATGGTACCGCTATTGAATCCAAATTCCAGGCAGTGAAATGTCCAGATACTATTCCTTTTCATTCATATAAGACTGATAAAAAAAAGACTCTCAGGGGAAAATAAGGGTTGTCTTCTGTCTTAGCATTTCAAAAGAGCAGTCGTGTAATAGTGATTTTTTTGGTCTTTTAGCAAATGAGACAATGAATTATACATTTAGTCAGCAGGCCAGAAGCACTAATGTTGTTTTGTTGTGCTTAATGAGGAGCTGAAATTTATCCATTCCCTACCCTTGCTTTTTCATCCACATTCTCACTCCTTTATGTCTCTCTTTCTTATGTCTATCTAAACTGCTAATCTCTGTTGCTTCTAAAATGTGATATGACCTTTATCTATGTCTTAATAATCAACATGAGTGTTTTACTGAACCATATTTTAATGAATAAACAGTTCAAGCAACTCAGGTCACAGACTGACAAAGAATGGAGTAATGAGTTCTTAAAAATATGGAGTCAGTAATCTCTCTCTCTCACACACACACACACACACACACACACACACACACACACACACACACACACACACATAAAAACAGAATGCAAGGTTCTGGATGTAGCAAAGAGAGGACAAAAGCTAGAAGATTAAAGCAGTTTCCTTGGTGACTGTGTCCAGTGCAGTGGGATGTACAGTGTGGATGTGTCCTAGCCCTCATAACTTAATAAGGATGTGGTGAGTTTAGAAGCTCTAGGCTACTCTTAGCCTTACACTGGCCTCAATGTTCACCGAGTCACCTAAACCTGTGACTCCTCAGAATATGCTATGAAATGGAAAAATGGCAGTTTACAGTCCCTGAATGCAGATTTTAGACCTCATTTAATACACCAGACTCAGCTAATTATCCAGGTCTTCATAAGCTGAATTTGGTTTGTTAGATGAGAGAAGACACAAATCTCTGCAAGCTTGTGGGCACCACATGACTCTGGCCCTGAAACAGTATCATAGGTTGAAATTCACTCTGCTCTTACTTGTTCAGCAGCTCAAGACATTACATTACTTGTTTCACTGAATTCCACAGAATATGTAGACTCTGTTTTCAGGGAACGTAAGACTGCAAACCAGATTTGTCTTTCTAGGAACAAAAACAATCAATCTGTTTCATTGTACCAATCCTCTGTGCATTTTGGGACAGATTTAGATGCGTTACCTCAGTCCAAGCCAGATATAACTGAAAACCAAATAAACAGTTTCAGCTCTGCTTGATTGCCTCAGATTGGTCTGTCAGATTCTGGGGTCTGACTATGTTTGCCTGCAGCCTAATAACATGTTAAACATGCATTTGATAGCTCAGTCAAAGAAAAACAAACCTTTAGTATAAACAACAAAATCATGTAGTGATTACAACAGTGTAAATCCCAAGGCTAATACAAATGACATTTTTATCTGATTGAATAATGCATATAATTATCAGTTAAACAGAAGAATATTTGCAGTGTAAACTTGCCATGTACTTTCATTAAAAAAACAATCAAGTAAGAAAACAAAGTTTATGTTACAAAACTGTATTTTGATGGGATCAGCATCCACCTAATACTTTCAAGTAGAATGTTACCGAATACACATTCCTCCAGTTGCCTTCTGTCCAATGATGAGATTTGATTATAAATCAATGTCATTGACAATGAGCTTATGAATCGGGCTATGTAACACTGCCAGGTCACACACTTGTGTCATCAGAGGCATGGTTACGTGCCTTTTGTAAATGGAGGTCTGGGAGAAGAATAATTCCAGGAATGAGAGTGCACCTGAGCAAAATGAATGTGGTTCTTTTTGCTCTCAGCCATGCTTCTCCATCTACATAACCATTATTATCAAATCTACAAATCTACTTACACTCTATTCCCATCAGTAAAAGCTGAAATATCTCATTCTGAGTTTTGTGAGCCGCCTGGTACACAGGGACTGAAAATTAAGATAAAAGTCAAGTCACGCTCCCCAACACCCACATCCTGTGCTCCCATTCCTCAACACATCTACCCAGGGTTCTACACACTTTTTGTTGTACTGGTATTTTTTGTTATTGCTAAATGCTGCATCTTGCATCTGGTCTGGATCAAATGTGCACATGTAAATGTACTTTTAAACACATTTAGTGTAGATGTGAACATTTACTTTATTTCAGTTATTGGGTGAATTTGATTTTAATAAAAATTTTTGCTCATTCATTCTTTAGTAAAACCTTATCCTCATCAGGGTCACAGTGGATCCTGAGCCAATGATGGGAACACTGGGTGGGAGGCAGGAGCACACCCTGGAGAAAGACACCAGTCCATTGCAAGGCATCATGCACCCACACCTTCAGACACTCACTCACATCTAGGGTCAATTTAGAATCACCAATCTTCCTACAAACATGTTTTTCAGGAGTTGGAGGAAACGGAAGAACCCAGAGGAAACCTATGCAGAGAAATCCACACACATAGTAACCCGAACTCAGGATCAAAAATAGGGACCCTGGAGCTGTGAGGCAGCAATGCACATAAATACAGTTTTAAATATTACACTGCAGTGTTTCACGATGGGAAATAGAGCGGTGTGCTTTTGATTCCAGGCTATTATGCGGGATCAGAAAGTGAGAGAAGTGATATGTTGCTTTCTTGGAGAGGTAGCAGCAGGGGTTTGGAGGTAATGTGTCTCATGTTACAGGCAGTTGCACTAACATCCAATAGAAAGAAAAAGAGAGACAGACTAAAGGAGTTAGAGAGACAGACAGGGATGAGACAGGGAGAGGGACAGAATGTAAAAAAGAGACAAAAGGAACTGTGAAAGGAAATAGCAGGGGGTGGGGATGAAGGAGACTGTACCCCCGTCTCTTGACCTTACGTCTGTACTCAGCTTTGACAAGTGTGTACGGACATCTGTAGGTGGGTGGATGTGGGATACTGTGTTTGTACAAGTCTAGTGTGTGTGTGTGTGTGTGAGTGAGAGAGAGAAAGAGGATTTGACCTTGCACTAAAGGAACAAAGAAGAGACAGGATGAGTAATGACAAAAGTATGAGTAATGCCATCTTTCTCTCTCTCTCTCTTTCACTCACACACACACACACACACACACACACACACAGTCTATAATTTTCAGAAATTTGCCAAAGAAGTCCATCTCTATGTCTGGAGAGGCAGAGTCCAGCACAGTTTGGTGATTTCCCTACTGGACTCTGGCCCTCCTTCCTGACTGGAATTGTGCACTAATGTTTTGCAAACCGAGGCATTAATTTGTACGTGAAACACCATATGCATCAACGCAAAAAAGCAATTTTGTCATATAGCTGTCACGTAGTATTCATGCTTAAATTTATTTGTCAGTATATGATAAATTGTCGATATGTGAAATGTCAGGAAAAACTCATATAGCAAAAACATGTACCATGGTCTGACTGAATACTTTATACTTCAATGCCTATGTAGGTAAGGTAGTGAAGGTAATGCCCACATAATGCCCATGTAGTTCCAGTCAGTTTAGTCATCATTCTAAATTAATTCGCTGCCTATAAACAATTGTAACCATAGTAACATACAGTTACAGTTGCATAGTTAAACTCACAGCTTCATTATTAGTTGAGATGCAGCACAGATATAGGTCATTCACACACACACACAGTCTCTTTCTCTCGCGCTCTTTCTCTCTCTCTCTTTGCCTCACGAATAGCTTTATTATAATTTATTCAAATAAATATAATCTTATCACACTACTTTATCTCTGTGTATGATTTAGAGCAGGCAGATTTCTAGATCTAATGACCCGTATATAAAATAACTAACAAAACTTAACCGTTATTTTTAACCTTTCAGTCATTTAACAGGTGACCATGGTATAAGTCGGAGGTCTTCAACAGGGGGTCCACGACCCCTAGGGGGTCTGCGGAGGTACTGCATGGGGGTCGCGAATGTTTTGGTACCAGTTTGATATAACACAATTTCATACAATATATATAATTAGGGGGTCCCCGCTCCATCTCGCCATCAGTTTGGGGGTCCTTGGCCTGGAAAACGTTGAAGACCCCTGGCTTAAGTGGTGTCATCCACGGCTAGGTGTGCATTACATGCATTTTAAATCACTCTTAAAAATTGTGTAATGCACACCTGTGCATTATCCCTTAAGCTGGGTGCACATTGCGATAGATTTTAATAGGCTTTTGCGGCTCTTGCTTGTCAGACTGTACGAAGATGATCTCCGCTGTAAGACAAGTCACACTATAGGATCTTAGTTGTCATTAATGTCAAACTGTACGACTGTCAAGATGCAAAAAATGGACACACGCAAGAAGACTCGTACGGAGTAGGAGAAGCCACACTACAGGACTGTGCCTCAAATCTTCTGACACTGCCAGAATTTAATCGGAGGAAAATTTTTATCACAACGGCCATTAATCAGCTGTCAGGGAACATGTCAAACTAGCGATCAAAGACTACAGATTTTGGCCTAGGATTATAGGAATGTTTTAGGATACTCAAAATGTGTCTCAGATGTACAGTTATTATATTATATTAATTATACAGTTTTTGATATACATAACATAAATACTTTTTTTGTTAGACAAAGCATGAATTATGCAATAACATGTTTTGTTTTTGTTTTTTTTTTTCAAATTACATCATTATATTGCTCACAGTGGCTTATTGGTTAGCACGTTCGCCTCACACCTCCAGGGTCCGGGGTTCAAGTCCTGCCATGGCCATGTGTGTGCGGAGTTTGCATGTTCTCCCCGTGAGTCACGGGTTTCCTCCGGGTACTCCGGTTTCTTCCCCCAGTCCAAAGGCATGCATGGTAGGCTGATTGGCATGTCTAAAGGGTCCGTAATGTATGAATGGGTATGTGAATGTGTATGTGATTGTGTGCCCTGGGATGGATTAGCACCCTGTCCAGGGTGTACCTTGCTTTGTGCCTGATGCTCCCTGAGATAGGCTCCAGGTTCCCCGTGACTATGAAAAGGAGTAAGCGGTAGAAGATGGATGGATGGATGGATCATTATATTTATATCATTAAACTAATGGTTTATGCTAACAGACTGCAGGCAACCAAATTTACAAACAATTTTAGAGTCATTTTCCATTTATTGTTCGTAATTATGGAATTTCCCCAGTGTATGATCAATAAAGTTATCTTATCTTAATGTACACATTAAGTCTATGGTAACTATGTATATTAAAAAATGTTTGAGGTTCATCTAGCTTCCAGGTCAGATGCTCTAGAAGTCTCCTGAAACTGCAGTAAGCACATTGTTTCCACGTTGATGCACACAGGCACAGTTTTCACAGTCTCATCCCTCACATTGCACAAAAACAACCATCAATGGTAATTGGTTGCAATGGCAGTCAGGCAGCCTCTTTACATGTACAGGCGAGAAGAAGAATAGAGACAGATGGCTGTATGACAGTGGTATTTATTGCCAACTCGTCATCATACATCACTCCATGACTTTGGTGGAAGGTCTACGCATACGTGCATACACACAAAGATGTAAAATAGAGTAGTGCTATGTAAGCAGATTTGTAATAGCCCTACATACACACAAACACACACCATCCATCTTCCTCTGAGGAATTTGTCAGAATTGGGTTGTTCCCAATGCAGACCGCAGGGTCGTCTGAAGGTGAGGAGCTGTAAACATAAATGAGATGTTTGGGTTTAATCATCCGTTTTTCTCCATTTAGCATGAATATTGCTTTCCATATCCCTCTCTCTCTTGCTCTCGCTTTCTCATGTCAAAACCTGTGGGGATTGTGATTGTTATTTGCATGCGCACATTTTTGTGTGTGTGTGTGCATTTGTTTTCATAAAGCGCATATTTACACCATTACTGCACAAAGTGAGGATAAAATGAATTAGCTGTTTCATTATTTGTAGAAGCAGCAGCAGGACATGCGCCTTGCACCCCGTAGTGACACTTTATGTCTGTATGCATGCGTCTTGTTTGTATTACACAACATACAAGCAGATGCTACTTATTATGTTTTAGGTTTTAGGAACTAAGAATTGTGTGTGTGTGTGTGTGTGTGTGTGTGTGTGTGTGTGTGTATGTGTGTGTGTGTGTTTACAGGTGTTTGGGGACTATTATCACTTTCAGCACAGGGGAGTTGTGAAGAGGTCTCTGTCTGGCCACCATGGGGTTCATGTCCGTTTGCTCAGCGAACCACAGGTACACACACAAACACACACACACACACACACACACACACACAAACATAGAAGAGAGGAGAGATAAAGAGGATTAATAGCTGTGATGGACAGATGCAGCTTAATAGAGGTGGATGAGAGCAACCAGGAAGATTGCACACTTCCAAAATTAATGGCCGAGGAGTTTCTACGTTTGTGCGTGTGAGTGTGTGTGTGTGTGTGTGTGTGTGTGTGTGTGTGTGTGTGTGTGTATGGCTGTGTGTGTGCGCATGCGTGCATGTTCTGGAGATAAGCTATCAGTGCTTACAGGAGGAAAAGGGCCACATATTTGCCCCTCAGGGCCTGGACACCCATAGATCTCTCAGAGACAATTGTCTTATCTATCTGCCTCACTGAGGACACTGCTGCTGGTTACTAATCAGTGATAGCCCCTCTGCTAGACTTAAAACACCAAAGCCTAAAGCTCTAACACACTCTCCCATTTCTGCATCTAACTTCAAAGATTATGGACTCTTGTGGTCAACACTATATTTCATTAGTTAAGTTTTCATATAGGGGATATAAATAACAAAACCTTGTTGTGTCATCATTGTATTTACCCCCTATGAAATTGTGAAATGTGTCCCTGCCGTGGTGTATTTCTCTTACAGATAAAATATGTTTCCACAAACTGTTTGTTTATGCTTTTCAAATTGATGTAGCATGAACCAAACTTAGAGAAAGTAATAATAATAATAATAATAATTTATCAATTTGTATAGCGCTTTTTTACAATGGTACATTGTCTCAAAGCAGCTTTACAGAAATATCATTTTTACATTTACAAGCGACTTACTAATGTAATTTTATCTGACAAAACATTAGCAATATTTGGGTAACATCTGTACTTTCAAATCTGATGCCACCACACATACAGTTGCGATCAAATGTATTCAACCCCCATTGCAAATCAGGTTGATTTCAGCTGTTTGCAATCAACAAATCAAACAAAAGCAATTGAAATAGTTCAATACAATGAATGCTTCGAGTGGTTTCCCCAAATTAAACTGAAAATGCAACTTATAATGACTTATCCAGTTTCTAAATTATTCAACCCCTTCATGGCAAGCATCTTTAGTACTTAGTAGAGCACCCTTTTGCTGTTATATCCTGCTGCAAACAAGATGCATAGCCAGATACAAGCTTCTGGCAGCGTTCCTGAGGAATCTTACCCCATTACTTATTAGCAATAACCTCCAGTTCAGTAATATTCTTGTGTTTGTCTGCTGCAACCGCCTCCTTCAAATCCCACGAGAGATTTCCGATGGGGTTCAAGTCAGGTGACTGTGATGGCCCTGTAGAATCTTCCAATACGTCATCTGCAACCAAGCCTTTGTGGGATTTGAGGTATGCTTGAGATAATTGTCCTGATGGAGTTACCAATAATGCCTAACCTTCAGCTTCTTTACAGACTGCACGATGTTTTCTCCTAGGATTTCCTGATATTTCAATGAATCCATCTTGCCTTCCACACGCTGCAGGTTTCCAGTGCCAGAGAATGAAAAGCAGCCCTAGAGCATCACCGAGCCACCACCATGCTTTACTGTGCACAGAGTGTTCTTTCTTCATTCTTCTTCCTCCAGACATACCGCTGATCCATTGTGCCGAAATGTTCCAGTTTTGTTTCAACACTCCACAGAACAGAATCCCAAAACTTATGTGGCTTATTTATATGATTTTGAGCAACTTTTCTTCTGCTTTTGGGTCTGTAGTGGTGTACGTATTGGAGTTCAGGCATGGAAACCTTCTGTACGTGCCTTAATGTGCTCACTGAAACCTCAGTACCTGTTACCACTAAGCCTTGCTGCAGGTCTTTTGCAGATGTACATATTTGCATATTTGTGCTGTTGTGAGGGATTCTAATGTGGAATTTTTGGTTGAATAATTTTGATAAATGGAAAAGTGATTATAAGTTGCATTTTCAGTTGAATTTGGGGAAACCACTTGAAGCATTCATCGTGTCGAACTATTTCAGTTGCTTTTGTGTGATTTGCAACTGTACGCTTAATGAATTCTCATGACCCAGATAAAGTACAGTAAGTGATGCTTGCCCAACTTAATGTCTAATGTTTGGTAGTGTGGATGTTTGGATAAATATCAATGTTACCATGTATGGTTAAAATTACACACACTCTGTCACACACAAAGTGTTAATCTATAGATGTGTTACATTCATTTGATGTGCAGATCCTGTGCTTCTTGAGACAGCAAGATGGCATATCCATTTGAGGCCATGGTATCAGTTTGCTTCTGCAATTTTTGTTGAGCTCTCCACCATTACCACAATATCCACCAATGAAAAAAAGAGAGCTCATTATGATGCAAAATCAGCACCCGCAAAATGACCCATTCATCGTAAGGAGAAAGTGACAGCAGAGAGCACTCCATGGAAAAGCTGAATTATTATGTTTTTCGTTTCAGCTCCTCCCAGACATATTGTACGATAGAAAAGGGAAGTGTGTTCAGCTGTGTGTGTGTGTTCAGAGTAAAATTGACCTTTAAGGCCCTTAGGTCAAACTTCATTCAGCTACAGAAACATACATCCACATGATTCCAAAGGCAGCAGGATTTTACAGGATTTTACATGATAGATGGTTTTTAAAAAAAATAATTCCTTAAATAAAGGTCATCCACAGCAGATATCTAAGGATTATTTTTTCCCCAAGTCCAAGTGTTCATTGT
Source organism: Noturus placidus (assembly GCA_022414735.1). NCBI lineage: Eukaryota > Metazoa > Chordata > Actinopteri > Siluriformes > Ictaluridae > Noturus > Noturus placidus. Next base: position 46,248 of record JAFFST010055675.1, read on the forward strand.
GAGTAGGAGTACGCCTATCATCTCAAGAAACGTATGGTGTAGTGAGCCAAATCTAATTTCCATAGAAAGTTGAAATGAGGTTAAAGCCTATGCTTTCTGCCAAGGAAAGTGTATAGAAGTCAAAGCAGCTAAAATGTATAAAAACATGTGCGACCTGACCTTGTTCCATCTGCTCACTTTGGGATAAATTTAGTGTCTAGTGGCTGAAATATATACACATATAAGTTAGATCTGGAAGGACGACTAAGGAAAAAGAATGAGAGAGTGTGGTGTGTGCGTGTGTGCATGTTTGTGTGTGTGTCTGTGTCTCTTGTGGGTCTGTCTGTGTGTGTGAGAGAGAGTGAGAGAGATACTGCTATACATCAATAACTATAATACACATTCATGACATATTAACAGCCTCCCCCATGAGATTACTGCTCTGCTTTTAGTGTGTGTGTGTGTGTGTGTGTGTGTGTGTGTGTACATTCCATTCAGACATTTTCATATTAATACTTTGATACAGATTGAATTTGTCATGGTAGGGAAAAGATTACAGTATTGGCACTGTTTGATCCACCTTGCATATTTTCAATCTGATTAACTAGGGATGTGCGGTCTGCCTAATTTTAATACCGAATATCTGTAAGAGTAAGGTTAACTGTTAGCAGATGTTTGTAAAATAGACAAACATCTTTAATGTGGCATTGTCAAGTATTATGAATTCAACTTTCCTTCTGTCAGTGGAGCCGCATGTTCTTATGTGTTTCGCGGAAGTAATACTGTATAGAAAAGTAATGTAGAAAAATACTACATGCACAACTCACTGTTTTAGCCTGTAGCCCTCTTATAGCAGCGCACATTCTGTCATCAATTAAAATTTTGTTGGTGAAAAATCTAACCTCCTGAGAATGTGGGAGTAAATATGTCACTGGATAAATTAACTTTACGTGATCACAGTTACAACACACATCAATCTGTCATTTCAGATATTTGCCTATAATATTTATAAAAACCAGTGAACGAAACAGAAATAAAAGCTCCATGCGAGAGCAGCAGCCTGTGTAAATTTAAATATGTTGCTGAGCAGACGAGGCATGTTATGTGCAATGTCACTTCTGAATATTGAAGTACCTGATCTGTGTCCATTGTGCATTATATTAAGACTTTAAAAAGAGTCGTACTAAACATTACTGGAAAGCTCTCTTTGTCATCCATTACCATGGGGAAAAAACAAACTGCTTTCCACACAAAAGACACAGATGGTTGTTGACCAGCACAAATCAAATTAAAAATACCAAAATATTCCTACAGTCATTTGAAGAAATAAGTACACCCTATAGAAATACTGTTTATCATCTTTGAAACAGTGCCTATTAATAAAGGTGATGTATCAAATGACACAAGAAATTTTAACAATTTAAATTAACAAAAAAAAAACAGATGGAAAAAGTTAGTACATGCCTAGATTTATGACACCAAATCCATTGAACTATCATCCATCCATACATCCATCTTCTACCACTTACTCCTTTTCAGGGTCACGGGGAGCCTGGAGCCTTTCCCAGGAAGCATCGGGCACAAGGTGGGGTACACCCTGGACAGGGTGCCAGTCCATTGAAATATCAAATCCTTAAAATTGAATTGGGTGTTCAAGATTGGGTGCCAATGATTAGAAGCTGCTTAGGGAGTGCAGGTTTTATTTATGCCCCTTTCATATCTAGTGTCTGGTGTTTCCTTTGTTATTGAGGTGTGTGGGGTCATCATGCCAAGATCTAAAGAGTACTGTAAGGCCTTCAGTAATAAGGTTGTGGATGTGTCTGGCAAGGTATTTAAAAAAGATCTCCAAATTATTTGAAATGCATCATTCCACTGTACGGAATAATCTACAAGTGGTGCAAGTTTCAAAAGACTTGTCCAGGACTGGCCATCCCAACAAATTCGGCCTAAGAGCAGACCATCTGATGCAAGAAGAATTCTCCAAGAACCCCAAAATTTAGTGACAGGATCTGCATGTAATTCTTGTAATTCGTTGGTGTCAAAGTGCATGCTTATACAATCCGAAAGGGATTGCACAAATTCGACCTGCATGTGAGGTGTGCCAGGAAAAAGCCTTTGCAAGACTACAGTTTGCCAATGAGCATATAGGCAAAAACCAGGTCTTTTGGAATAATGTGCGCTGTACAGACAAATCAAAGACAGCTTCTGAGGCCAAGGGTGTACTTACTTTTTAAACAGAAGAATATCACAACTATTGATATTTCTGTTTAATAAATGCTTGAAAAAGTTCATTTTCCTTGTGCCTTTTTTCTAGCATATCAACTTTATTGGAACTGTTGAAAAGATGATGAAATATTTGCTTCCCCAAATATGTTAACAATGCCAAGAATTTCCATGGGGTGTATTTTTTTTTTTCACATGACTGTATGTCAAACTGTACCAAGGTATTGGACCTAATGACATGCTGTCCAGTGAGGAGGAGGATGAAGGAAAGAAAAATAGCTCAAGGATCACAGTTTTAGTATTTTACATTTGTCACATTTTAAAATCAGCTGTTAACAATGTGTGTTATGGTAAGACTTAAAACAATCATTTTGGTAATGCTCACCATCTGTGTCAAGGATCATTAATGCTTTGAGGCTGTTTTTGTGACAGTTGGTTCACAGGGTTTTGTGAAGGATTATGGATATTTCAGCCCCAAGACTGGTTACCTCTGCCAGTGGGTTCAGGCTTAGTCATGGGTAAAACTTTCAACAAGAGGATGAGTAAAACATACATCCAACTGATTAAAGAAGCACAAAATCTATCTTTTACCATGGCCAGATCAGTCTACCGATTTGAAGCCTACAGAAAGCCTCTGGTGAAGTGAAAAGACTACATGCATAAATCTAAGAATATTTCAAAAGATTTGAAAATATTGAAGTTGTTGGGTAAAAAAACTCAATACTTAAACATTTTGTTTGGGAAAAACTTCAACATTAAAATAAAGTATTAAAATATTTTTATTTAAATATTAGATATTCTAGTTTTATATGTGGTTTGCACTCAATTGTATTACAGGTGTATCAATGTCACATTTGTAACACATGAAAATTAAGCGTGCTAGTGTTATGCAATTTTTTCAGCTATAATCTGGATATAAATGCCAAACCCGTAAACGTTTCTTAAAATATATGAAGTATTAATGACAGTTCTTATATATGTTAAAGGTTGTCCATGACAGTATCTTTGTCATATTACCACACATTAAAATACACAGATAAACTCATCCTTAAGATAAACCTTCAGATGTGTTGACCATTGGCCAAAAATTTCCATTGATCTTTGCAGAACCGTTCGTTTGTTAGAATTTGAGTAATCGCACACAAAAGCACATACAGTGGTGTGAAAAAGTGTTTGCCCCCTTCCTCATTTCCTGTTCCTTTGCATGTTTGTCACACTTAAGTGTTTCGGAACATCAAACCAATTTAAACAATAGTCAAGGACAACACAAGTAAACACGAAATGCAATTTGTAAATGAAGGTGTTTATTATTAAAGGTGGAAAAAAATCCAAACCATCATGACCCTGTGTGAAAAAGTGATTGCCCCCCTTGT
>JAFFST010055676.1:2932-16020 GCA_022414735.1 Noturus placidus
AGAACCTATTACCTCACCCTCAGAACCTCTGATCTGAGCCACAGAACCTATTACCTCACCCTCAGAACCTATGATCGTAGCCCCAGAACCTATTACCTCACCATCAGAAGCTCTGATCACACCTCTAGAACCTTTTACCTCACCCTCAGAACCTCTGATTTTAGCCCCAGGACCTATTACCTCACCCTCAGAACCTCTGATCGCAGGCCCAGACCCTCTGACCGCAGCCCCAGAACCTATTACCTCACCCTCAGAACCTCTGATCTGAGCCCCAGAACCTATTACCTCACTCTCAGAAGCTCTGATCACACCTCTAGAACCTATTACCTCACCCTCAGAACCTCTGATCGCAGCCCCCGAACCTATTACCTCACCCTCATAATCTCTGATCGCAGTTGCAGAACCTATTCCCTCACCCTCAGAAACTCTGATCACACCTCTAGAACCTATTAGCTCACCCTCAGAACCTCTGATTGTAGCCCCAGGACCTATTACCTCACCCTCAGAAGCTCTGATCACACCTTTAGAACCTATTACCTCACCCTCAGAACCTCTGATCGCAGGCCCAGAACCTCTGATCACACCTCTAGAACCTGTTACCTGATGCTTAGATCCTCTGATCACACCTCTATAACCTATTACCTCACCCTCAGAACCTGATCGCAGCCCCAGACCCTCTGACCACAGCCCCAGAACCTATTACCTCACCCTCAGAACCTCTGATCTGAGCCCCAGAACCTATTACCTCACTTTCAAAACCTCTGATCACACCTCTAGAACCTATTACCTCACCCTCAGAACCTCTGATCGCAGGCTCAGAACCACTGATCACACCCCTAGAACCTATTTTCTCACCCTCAAAACCACTGATCAAACCTCTAGAACCTATTACTTCAACTTCAGAACCTCTGATAGCAGCCCCAGAACCTATTACCTCACCCTCAGAATCTCTGATTGCAGTTGCAGAACCTATTCCCTCACCCTCAGAAACTCTGATCACACCTCTAGAACCTATTACCTCACCCACAGAACCTCTGATCGCAGCCCCAGCACCTCTGATCGCAGCCCCAGAACCTATTACCTCACCCTCAGAAGCTCTGATCACCACCTCTAGAACCTATTACCTCACCCTCTTAACCTCTGATCGCAGGCCCAGAACCTCTGATCACACCTCAAGAACCTATTACCTGAAGCTCAGAACCTCTGATCACAGCCCCAGAATCTATTACCTCACCCTCAGAATCTCTGATTGCAGCCGCAGAACCTATTACATCACCCTCAGAACCTCTGACCACACCTCTAGAACCTATGACCTCACCCTCAGAACCTCTGATTGTAGCCCCAGAACCTATTACCTCACCCTCAGAACCTCTAATCACACCTCTATTACATATTACCTCACCCTCAGAACCTCTGATCGCAGCCCCAGAACCTATTTCCTCACCCTCAGAACCTCTGATCACACCCCTAGAACCTATTTTCTCACCCTCAAAACCACTGATCAAACCTCTAGAACCTATTACTTCAACTTCAGAACCTCTGATAGCAGCCCCAGAACCTATTACCTCACCCTCAGAGTCTCTGATCGCAGTTGCAGAACCTATTACCTCACCCTCAGAAACTCTGATTACACCTCTAGAACCTATTACCTCACCCTCAGAACCTCGGATTGTATCCCCAGAATATATTACCTCACCCTTAGAAGCTCTGATCACACCTCTAGAACCTATTACCTCACCGTCAGAACCTCTGATCGTAGGCCCAGAACCTCTGATCACACCTCTAGACCCTATTACGTCACCTTCAGAACCTCTGATCGCAGCCCCAGAACCTATTACCTCACCCTCAGAACCTCGGATTGTAGCCCCAGAACATCTGATCACACCTCTAGAACCAATTACCTGACGATCAGATCCTCTGATCAAACCTCTACAACCTATTACCTCACCCTCAGAACCTCTGATCGCAGCCCAGACCCTCTGACCGCAGCCCCAGAACCTATTACCTCACCCTCAGAACCTCTGATCACACCTCTAGAACCTATTCCCTCACCCTCAGAAGCTCTGATCACACCTCTAGAACCTATTACCTCACCCTCAGAACCTCTGATCGCAGGCCCAGAACCTCTGATCACACCTCTAGAACCTATTACTTGACGCTCAGATCCTCTGATCACACCTATATAACCTATTACCTCACCCTCAGAACCTCTGATCTGAGCCCCAGAACCTATTACCTCACTCTCAGAACCTCTGATCACACCTCTAGACCCTATTACTTCACCCTCAGAAGATCTGATCACACCTCTAGAACCTATTACCTCACCCTCAGAACCTCTGTTCACAGGCCCAGAACCTCTGATCACACCTCTAGAACCAATTACCTGATGATCAGATCCTCTGATCAAACCTCTACAACCTATTACCTCACCCTCAGAACCTCTGATCGCAGCCCAGACCCTCTGACCGCAGCCCCAGAACCTATTACCTCACCCTCAGAACCTCTGATCACACCTCTAGAACCTATTCCCTCACCCTCAGAAGCTCTGATCACACCTCTAGAACCTATTACCTCACCCTCAGAACCTCTGATCGCAGGCCCAGAACCTCTGATCACACCTCTAGAACCTATTACTTGACGCTCAGAATCTCTGATCACACCTATATAACCTATTACCTCACCCTCAGAACCTCTGATCTGAGCCCCAGAACCTATTACCTCACTCTCAGAACCTCTGATCACACCTCTAGAACCTATTACCTCACCCTCAGAACCTCTGATCGCAGGCCCAGAACCTCTAATCACACCTCTAGAACCTATTCCCTCACCCTCAGGACCTCTGATCACACCTCTAGAACCTATTTCCTCACCCTCAAAACCACTGATCAAAACTCTAGAACCTATTACTTCAACTTCAGAACCTCTGATACCAGCCTCAGAATCTATTACCTGACGCTCAGAACCTCTGATCACAGCCCCAGAATCTATTACCTCACCCTCAAAACCTCTGATTGCAGCCGCAAAACCTATTACCTCACCCTCAGAACCTCTAACCACACCTCTAGAACCTATTACCTCACCCTCAGAACCTCTGATTGTAGCCCCAGAACCTATTACCTCACCCTCAGAACCTCTAATCACACCTCTATTACATATTACCTCACCCTCAGAACCTCTGATCGCAGCCCCAGAACCTATTAACTCACCCTCAGAACCTCTGATCACACCTCTAGAACCTATTTCCTCACCCTCAGAACCACTGATCAAAACTCTAGAACCTATTACTTCAACTTCAGAACCTCTGATAGCAGCCCCAGAATCTATTACCTGACGCTCAGAACCTCTGATCACAGCCCCAGAATCTATTACCTCACCCTCAGAATCTCTGATTGCAGCCGCAGAACCTATTACCTCACCCTCAGAACCTCTGACCACACCTCTAGAACCTATTACCTCACCCTCAGAACCTCTGATTGTAGCCCCAGAACCTATTACCTCACCCTCAGAACCTCTGATCACACCTCTAGAACCTATTTGCTCACCCTCAAAACCATTGATCAAACCTCTAGAACCTATTACTTCAACTTCAGAACCTCTGATAGCAGCCCCAGAACCTTTTACCTCACCCTCAGAATCTCTGATCGCAGTTGCAGAACCTATTCCCTCACCCTCAGAAACTCTGATTACACCTCTAGAACCTATTACCTCACCCTCAGAACCTCTGATTGTATCTGCAGAACCTATTACCTCACCCTTAGTAGCTCTGATCATACCTCTAGAACCTATTACCTCACCCTCAGAACCTCTGATCGTAGGCCAAGAACCTCTGATCACACCTCTAGAACCTATTACCTCACCCTCAGAACCTCTGATCACACCTCTAGACCCTATTACTTCACCCTCAGAACCTCTTATTGCAGCCCCAGAACCTATTACCTCACCGTCAGAATCTCTGATCACACCTCTATAACCTATTACCTCACTCACAGAACCTTTGATCGCAGCCGCAGAAGCTATTACCTCACCCTCAGAATCTCTAATAACACCTCTATAACATATTACCCCACCCTCAGAACCTCTGATTGTAGCCCCAGAACCTATTACCTCACCCTCAGAACCTCTGATCACACCCCAGAACCTATTACCTCACCCTCAGAACCTCTAATCAAACCTGTATAACCTATTACCTACCTTCACAACCTCTGATCACAGCCTCAGAACCTATTACCTCACCCTCAGAACCTCGAATCACACCTCATTAACCTATTACCTCACCCTCAGAACCTCTGATCACAGCCCCAGACCATATTACCTCACCCTCAGAACCTCTGATCACAGCCCCAGAACTTCTGATTGCAGCCCCAGAACTTATTACCTCACCCTCAGAACCTCTGATCACAGCCACAAAACCTATTATCTCACCCTCAGAACCTCTAATCAAACCTCTAGAACCTATAACTTCACCTTCAGTACCTCTGATCACAGCCCCAGAACCTATTACCTCACCCTCAGAACCTCTGATCGCAGCCCCAGAACCTATTACCTAACCCTCAGAATCTCTTACCACACCTCTATAACCATTTCCCTCACTCTCAGAACCTCTGATTGCAGCCGCAGAACCTATTACCTCACCCTCAGAACCTCTGATCACACCCCTAGAACCTATTTCCTCACCATCAGAACCACTGATCAAACCGTTAGAACCCATTACCTCACCCTCAGAACCTCTGATCACACCCTTAGAACCTATTTCCTCACCCTCAAAACCACTGATCAAACCTCTAGAACCTATTACTTCACCTTCAGTACCTCTGATCACAGCCCCAGAACCTATTACCTCACCCTCAGAACCTCTGATCGCAGCCCCAGAACCTATTTCATCACCCTCACAACCACTGATCAAACCATTAAAACCTATAACTTCACCTTCAGAACCTCTGATTTCAGCCCCAGAACCTATTACGTCACCCTCAAAATCTCTGATCGCAGCCGCAGAACCTATTAGCTAACCCCCAGAATCTCTGATCACACCTCTATAACCTTTTGCCTCACCCTCAGAACCTCTGATCACAGCTCCAGAACCTATTACCTCACCCTCAAAATCTCTGATCACACCTCTATAACCTTTTACCTCACCCTCAGAACCTCTGATCGCAGCTCCAGAACCTATTACCTCACCCTCAGAATCTCTGATCGCAGCTGCAGAACCTATTACCTCACCCTCAGAACCTCTGATCACACCTTTATAACCTATTACATCACCCTCAGAACCTCTGATCACAGCCTCAGAACCTATTACTTCACCTTCAGTACCTCTGATCACAGCCCCAGAACCTATTACCTCACCCTCAGAACCTCTGATCACACCCTTAGAACCTATTTCCTCACCCTCAAAAACACTGATCAAACCTCTAAAACCTATTACTTCACCTTCCGGACCTCTGATCGCAGCCCCAGAACCTATTACCTCACACTTAGAATCTATGATCACAGCCACAGAACCTATTTCCTCACCCTCAGAACCTCTGATCACACCTCTATAACCTATTACCTCACCCACAAAACCTTTGATCGCAGCCCCAGAAGCTCTGATCGCAGCCCTAGAACCTATTACCTCACCCTCAGAACCTCTGATTGCAGCCCCAAAACCTATTACCTCAACCTTAGAATCTCTGATCGCAGCCACAGAACCTATTTCCTCACCCTCAGAACCTCTGATCACACCTCTATAACCTATTGCCACACCCACAGAACCTCTGATCACAGCCGATGAACCTCTGATCAAACCTCTAGAACCTATTACTTCACCTTCAGAAACTTTGATCGCAGCCCCAGAACATATTACCTCACCCTTAGAATCTCTGATTGCAGCCACAGAACCTATTACCTCATCCTCAGAACCTCTGATCATACCTCTATAACCTATTACCTCACCCACAGAACCTGTGATCGCAGGCCCAGAACCTCTGATCGCAGCCCCAGAACCTATTACCTCACCCTCAGAACCTCTGATCGCAGCCCCAGAACCTATTACCTAACGCTCAGAATCATTGAACACACCTCTATAACCTATTACCTCACTCTCAGAACCTTTGATCACAGCCACAGAACCTCTGATCGCAGCCCAAAAACCTATTACCTCACCCTCAGAACCTCTGATCGCAGCCCCAGAACATATTACCTCACCCTCAAAACCTCTGATCACACCTCTAGAACCTATTACCTCACCCTAAGAACCTCTGATCGCAGCCCCAGAACCTCTGATCGCAGCCGCCGAACCTATTACCTCACTCCCAGAACCTCTGGTCACATCCCAGGACCTATTATATCACCCTCAGAACCTCTGATCACACCTCTAGAACCTACTACCTCACCCTAAGAACCTCTGATCGCAGCCCCAGAACCTCTGATTGCAGCCGCCGAACCTATTTCCTCACCATCAGAACCTCTAATGACACCTCTATAACCTATTACCTCACCCTCAGAACCTCTGATCACAGCCCCAGACAATATTACCTCACCCTCAGAACCTCTGATCGCAGCCCCACAACTTCTGATCGCAGCCCCAGAACTTATTACCTCACCCTCAGAACCTCTGATCACAGCCACAGAACCTATTACCTCACCCTCAGAACCTCTAATCACACCTCTATAACCTTTTAGCTCACCCTCAGAACCTCTGATAACAGCCCCTGAAACTATTACCTCACCCTCAGAACCTCTGATCGCAGCCCCAGAACTTCTGATCGCAGCCCCAGAACTTATTACCTCACCCTCAGAACCTCTGATCACACCCCTAGAACCTATTTCCTCACCCTCAAAACCACTGATAAAACCTTTAGAACCTATTACCACACCCTCAAAACCTCTGATCGCAGCCCCAGAACCCATTACCTCACCCTCAGAATCTCTGATCACAGCCCCAGAACCTGTTACCTCACCCTCAGACCCTCTGATCGCAGCCCCAGAACCTATTACCTAACCCTCAGAATCTCAGATCGCAGCTGCAGAACCTATTACCTCACCCTCAGAACCTCTGATCACACCTCTAGAACCTATCACCTCACCCTCAGAACCTCTGATCACACCCCTAGAACCTATTTCCTCACCCTCAAAAACACTGATCAATCCTCCAGAACCTATAACCTCTGATTGCAGCCCCAGAACCTATTACCTCATGCTCAGAACCTCTGATCACACCACTAGAACCTCTCATCGCAGCCGCCAAACCTATTACCTCATCCTCAGAACCTCTAGTCACACCCCAGAACCTATCACCTCACCCTCAGAACCTCTGATCACACCTCTATAACCTATTACCTCACCCTCAGAACCTCTGATGACACCCCTGAACCTATTACCTCACCCTCAGAACCTCTCATCACACCCCTAGAACCTATTTCCTCACCATCAGAAACACTGATCAAACCTCTAGAACCTATTACTTCACCTTCAGTACCTCTGATCACAGCCCCAGAACCTATTACCTCACCCTCAGAACCTCTGATCGCAGCCCCAGAACCTATTACCTAACCCTCAGAATCTCTGAGCACACCTCTATAACCTTTTCCCTCACCCTCAGAACCTCTGATTGCAGCCACAGAACCTATTACCTCACCCCAGAACCTATTACCTCACCCTCAGAACCTCTGATCACACCCCTAGAACCTATTTCCTCACCATCAGAAACACTGATCAAACCTCTAGAACCTATTACTTCACCTTCAGTACCTCTGATCACAGCCCCAGAACCTATTACCTGACCCTCAGAACCTCTGATAGCAGCCCCGGAACCTATTACCTCACCCTCAGAATCTCTGATCACACCTCTATAACCTATTACCTCACCCTCAGAACCTCTGATCACAGCCGCAGAACCTCTGATCAAACCTCTAGAACCTATTATTCACCTTCAGAAACTTTGATCACAGCCCCAGAACCTATTACCTCACCCTTAGAGTCTCTGATTGCAGCCACAAAACCTATTACCTCATCCTCAGAACCTCTGATCATACCTCTATAACCTATTACCTCACCCACAGAACCTCTGATCGCAGCCCCAGCACCTCTGATCGCAGCCCCAGAACCTATTACCTCACCCTCAGAACCTCTGATTGCAGCCCCAGAACCTATTACCTAACCCTCAGAATCTCTGAACACACCTCTATAACCTATTACCTCACCCTCAGAACCTCTGATCACACCTCTAGAACCTACTACCTCACCCTAAGAACCTCTAATCGCAGCCCCAGAACCTCTGATCGCAGTCGCCGAACCTATTACCTCACCCTCAGAACCTCTGGTCACACCCCAGAACCTATTACCTCACCCTCAGAACCTCTGATCGCAGCCCCAGAACCTATTACCTCACCCACAGAACCTCTGATCGCAGCCCCAGCACCTCTGATCGCAGCCCCAGAACCTATTACCTCACCCTCAGAACCTCTGATTGCAGCCCCAGAACCTATTACCTAACCCTCAGAATCTCTGAACACACCTCTATAACCTATTACCTCACCCTCAGAACCTCTGATCACACCTCTAGAACCTACTACCTCACCCTAAGAACCTCTAATCGCAGCCCCAGAACCTCTGATCGCAGTCGCCGAACCTATTACCTCACCCTCAGAACCTCTGGTCACACCCCAGAACCTATTACCTCACCCTCAGAACCTCTGATCGCAGCCCCAGAACCTATTACCTCACCCTCAGAACCTCTGATCACACCTCTAGAACCTATTTCCTCACCCTCAGAACCACTGATCAAACCTCTAGAACCCATTACCTCACCCTCAGAACCTCTGATCAAACCTCTAGAACCTATTTCCTCACCCTCAGAACCACTGATCAAACCTCTAGAACCTATTACCTCACCCTCAAAACCACTGATCAAACCTCTAGAACCTATTACCTCAACCTCAGAACCTCTGATAGCAGCCCCAGAACCTATTACCTCACCCTCAGAATCTCTGATCGCAGTTGCAGAACCTATTCCCTCACCCTCAGAAACTCTGATCACACCTCTAGAACCTATTACCTCACCCTCAGAACCTCTGATTGTAGCCCCAGTACCTATTACCTCACCCTCAGAACCTCTGATCACACCTCTAGAACCTATTACCTCACCCTCATAACCTCTGATCGCAGTCCCAGAACTTATTACCTCACCCTCAGAACCTCTGATCGCAGCCCCAGAAGTTATTACCTCACCCTCAGAACCTCTGATTGTAGCCCCAGAACCTATTACCTCACCCTCAGAACCTCTGATCACACCTCTAGAACCTATTACCTCACCCTCATAACCACTGATCGCAGCCCCAGAACCTATTACCTCACCCTCAGAACCTCTGATCGCAGCCCCAGAATCTATTACCTCACCCTCAGAATCTCTGATTGCAGCCGCAGAACCTATTACCTCACCATCAGAATCTCTGATCACAACTCTATAACCTATTACCTCACCCTCAGACCCTCTGATCGCTGCCCCAGAACCTATTACCTCACCCTCAGAACCTCTGATCCCACCTCTAGAACCTATTACCTCACCCTCAGAACCTGTGATTGCAGCCGCAGAATCCATTACCTCACCCTCAGAACCTATGATCACACCTCTAGAACATATTACCTCACTCTCAGAACCTCTGGTCACACCCCAGAACCTATTACCTCACCCTCAGAACCTCTGATCACACCTCTAGAACCTACTACCTCACCCTTAGAACCTCTAATCGCAGCCCCAGATCTTCTGATCACAGCCGCCGAACCTATTACCTCACCCTCAGAACCTCTGGTCACACCCCAGAACCTATTACCTCACCCTCAGAACCTCTGATCACACCTCTAGAACCTATTACCTCACCCTCAGAACCTGTGATTGCAGCCCCAGAATCTATTACCTCACCCTCAGAACCTCTGATCACACCTCTAGAACCTATTACCTCACTCTCAGAACCTCTGGTCACACCCCAGAACCTATTACCTCACCCTCAGAACCTCTGATAACACCTCTAGAACCTATTTCCTCACCCTCAGAACCACTGATCAAACCTCTAGAACCCATTACCTCACCCTCAGAACCTCTGTTCACACCTCTAGAACCTATTTCCTCACCCTCAGAACCACTGATCAAACCTCTAGAACCTATTTCCTCACCCTCAGAACCATTGATCAAACCTCTAGAACCTATTTCCTCACCCTCAAAACCACTGATCAAACCTCTAGAACCTATTACTTCAACTTTAGAACCTCTGATAGCAGCCCCAGAACCTATTACCTCACCCTCAGAATCTCTGATCGCAGTTGCAGAACCTATTCCCTCACCCTCAGAAACTCTGATCACACCTCTAGAACCTATTACCTCACCCTCAGAACCTCTGATTGTAGCCCCAGAATCTATTACCTCACCCTCAGAACCTCTGATCACACCTCTATAACCTATTACCTCACCCTCAGAACCTCTGATCGCAGCCCCAGACCCTCTGATCGCAGCCCCAGAACCTATTACCTCACCCTCAGAATCTCTGATCAAACCTCTATGACCTATTACCTCACCCTCAGAACCTCTGATCGCAGCCCCAGACCCTCTGATCTGAGCCTCAGAACCTATTACCTCACCCTCAGAATCTCTGATCAAACCTCTATGACCTATTACCTCATCCTCAGAACCTCTGATTGCAGCCCCAGAACCTACTACCTCACCCTCCGAACCTCTGATCACACCTCTAGAACCTATTACTTCACCCTCAGAACCTGTGATTGCAGCCCCAGAACCTATTACTTCACCTTCAGAACCTCTGATAGCAGCCCCAGAACCTATTACCACACCCTCAGAATCTTTGAACGCAGCTTCAGAACCTATTCCCTCACCCTCAGAACCTCTGATCACACCTCTAGAACCTATTACCTCACCCTCAGAACCTCTGATCGCAGCCCCAGAACCTCTGATCGCATTCCCAGAACCTATTACCTCACCCTCAGAACCTCTGATCGCAGCCCCAGAACCTATTACCTCACCCTCAAGACCTCTAATCACACCCCTGGAACCTATTACCACACCCTCAGTACCTTTGTCACATCCCAGAACTTATTACCTCACCCTCAGAACCTCTTATCACACCTCTAGAACCTATTATTATACTGTCAGAACATCCGACTACACCATTAGAACATGATAACACCATCAGATGTTTTGAGCACGCCCACAGCACTTATTACCAGCTCTGCAAGAACCATGGAAATGCACAGAGGACCTCACTTCCAGGAATCAGTGAACTCTGCTTCGTGATGAGTTAATCAGGGAGAATTTCAGCACAGCAAATTCTGAAACCTTGGAAACAAGAGCCGATAGTGGTTATTACCTTCTGGCTATCTTTCTTTGTCAGGTTATCATTCTATCCTTCTGCTTTCGCTCTCTTTCTCTCTCTCTCTCTCTCTCTCTCTCTATTTAGACTAAAAACATCCTGCAGCTGCATCGATTTTGGTTAGGTCCCGTGGGATTTCTGTCCTCCAGTGCAGTCTGTTGTCACACTTATTCTTTTCTCGTACCTCATGGAGTGTCTTTTCTCACAGGAGGGGCCCTGAACTCAAGGCTTGTTATCCATAACACCGACAGCGGTGAGGATCAGATGGGATATGATGCTAAAACTGTTGCTGAAATAGTCGTGGCTTATTCTCCATCCCACACATCTCCAAATCTCCAGGCCTAAGCAACAAACCAAATCTGGCCCATCGCTTCATACATATGGAAGCTGCCTTTCATCTTTTTGCCTATGTGTGTGTGTGTGTATGTCTGTGTGTGTGTGTGTTTGTCCTCAGGCCTCCCTCATGTATTCACTGTTTATATTGGCTCAGACTACAGATGGTCCGTTTGCTTGGAGTGGTTTTCCATTCTAAAAGAAAATAAGAAATTGTGTGTGTGTGTGTGTGTGTGTCTTCCTACCATGCCAAATAAGTAGCTAGTTAGAGGCGATGCAAAGCAAAGCTACCATCAGATGTATCTCGACAGACCGGAGAGAGATATAAAGACAGTTAAGCATACACACAGGGAGAGAGAGCCGGAGAGAGAATAAGATGAAGAGAGAGAGAGAGAGAGAGAGAGAGGAGAGAGAGAGGGAGAGAGTGAGAAAGAGAGAGAGAGGGGGAGAGATAGATAGAGAGAGAAAAAGTTGGGTCACTGCGAGTCACGTGTTTTTCTGCACCTGAATCACGTTTCGGTTAATTGAGCACTGGTGTGTATATATAGTCCATGGGTTGCATGCATTGTTAAGACCCCTGTGTCCGTGTTAGATTCGCGTGTCAGTGTTTAGATCCTGTCTATGTTAGATTCCTGTCTCTGTGTCTCATAGTCAGTGTTTAGTCATAGTGGTAGTCTAATGCTTCAGTGTTTCGGTAGATTAGTGTTTTGTCTTTGTTTCAACTTATTATATAAATAAATATATAATAATAAATATATAATAATCCAATCCCTGAGCAGCCGTTACAATGATAGGATAGCTTTTTAACAGAATGTTATTTTTGTTTTATATCAAGATGAAAATTTCAACAAAACAAGACAGAATTGTAATAAAACTCTCCAGCCAATACCGAACGCACTAATAAGACCAATCTCGTACTGTATATGTGGGCGTGGCCTAATATTCCAATAGACATGCTTGATTGACAGCACTCTATTCAACACTCCCATCCTGCAGCATCACTCAAGCACATGAATACACCTAACATATATGGAAGGAGTCTCCAGTGTCAGTAAAACTAACTTTTCCCACATCTTCAGGACAGAGGTGTTTACACTTTCGGTGTGCTTTATTAACCGAGAGAGAGAGAGAGAGAGAGAGAGAGAGAGAGAGAGAGAGAGAGAGACGAGAGAGGGAGAGAGAGAGAGATAGAGAGAGACGAGAGAGGGAGAGAGAGAGAGATAGAGAGAGACTGTTTATAGCTGCTATAAATTACGTGAGAACAGGACTTACAGTGGTGTGAAAAAGTGCTTGCCCACTTTCTCATTTCCTGTTCCTTTGCATGTTTGTCACACTTAAGTGTTTCGGAACATCAAACCAATTTAAACAATAGTCAAGGACAACACAAGTAAACAC
>JAFFST010055676.1:27333-48296 GCA_022414735.1 Noturus placidus
GATGTTCCGAAACACTTAAGTGTGACAAACATGCAAAGGAACAGGAAATGAGGAAGGGGGCAAACACTTTTTCACACCACTGTATAACCGAACAGGTATAATAACGTATGACTTTTCAAGCAGAATAGAATTGAATAGAGTTCACAACAATGAAAGAATTACAGTTCAATCCCACACAGAGTTAAGAGTTCCAGAGTAAACACTTGTTTAGCATTCGCTGCGAAGTTCATTTCCCGAGATTCCAGTTCTGCTTTTTATCCTCTTCCAAAATCAAGCAGAGGAGAACATTTTCTTGCTGGGGAGATTGGCGGGGGCGAGGGAGACAGGGGACGAGAGAGAGAGAGAGAGAGAGAGGAGAGAGAGAGAGAGAGAGAGAGAGCGTTGTTGCTCAGTGGTGAAGTGAAATTAAATCAGGGTGAGGAAAGAGCAATTGAAAGCGAGGGTTGGAGAGAAAAAAAGAAAAGAGGAAACAGACTCGAGAGAATCTGATGATTTACCTGCTGCTTGATGAGTTCACTCCGGTTACGATTAGCCCCTGAGCGCTGAGCTGAAAATGATTATTGTTTGCTTTTAATCTCCGGGTTTTGTTCGAGACTTTATTTGTGTTAATATCGCAGGTTGATTTCACACACTCCTGCTTGAGGGGGGAGGCACTTGGGGGGTGGGTGGGGCGACATTAATGATTTCTCCTGAGAAAAGGGACGGGTTCACTGACGTGAATATAGCTTGCGTGTTTATCCGACACACAAAACAAACCACACCATGACGTTTAGCGATTTGTAAAAAACTAATGACATCATTCTAAACCCTGTGATGCTGACGAAAAAAAAAAAAAAATTGTCAAAATTTAACATATTCTTTTTTTTATTATTGCTTTAGAAGTTACACTGACGTTAACAAATCGTAGGTTTTTTTTTTATCACTTTAGAAGGTACCTTAAAGACTAATTAAATATATTAACTTGGCAATTTTCTTGCAAATATTATCTAGCTAGTAACAAATAAAACATGCTGTTATAGTAAAACACTCAAGGACTGCACGGTGTGATGAATTGGCATTACAGTTACCACCCCAAAGTGTTTTATTCCGCCTATACCACAACAATTCAGTACTATTTGTTTTTTAAGTAAGAACAACATGTACTTTTTAAAACTTTTTTGTCAACTAAAAGTTACAGGGAAAAGCTGAACACTACAAAACTCCAGGCTGGAAAATCAGTCTGTGTGTGTGTGGTAGGAGGGGGGGAGGGGGGGTACTAGTATATGAGTGAGGATTAGCTCATTACTGTAGCATATCCCAGAATGCTGTGGGGCAGAGGTCGTTAGCAGCCCGGCCTGCCTTCAGCTTGTCATGGCCTCTGGCACTCATTCTGTCAGGATACATGCCAAACATTAAGTGTGTATGTGTGTGTGTGATTCATTGTGTTTTTGCTCCATTGCTTATCTGAATGTTTCTCGCCCTGGCTCCACACACACACACACACACACACACACACACACACACACACACACACACATATTTACTATCTCTCCCGCTGTTACTCTTTGTGAAGTCTTCCACTTTACAGCTGAAAGTTTCAGGGCCCATCGTCCATTTTGCATTTAATGGAGAACGTCTGTATTCCCGCTGAGAAAACAATTTCAACTCAAACACGGATCGCGTAGTGGAAATCGTACAATCCGGAGTCTTAATAAAATTCTTTACGATTTATTTGGGTAAAAATAAAAGTAAACAATTTAACACGCCCATTAAGACTTTAAGAACTTTTATTATGAACTCAATCAACCTTAATCAAGGTCTGGTAATAAATTATTTACAATCCAATAATATATAGTTAAATAGCTTCAAATTCATTGTTATTAATATTACTATAATTAATTAAAATCTATATTTTGCTTCTTTGTTTGATTAAGTATTAAGTAAAACATTTTTGTAAAGTTTTAAAAAAAAGTTCTTCATCTACCATTTTATATTTTCACTTTATAGTCAGTTTAATATTTCATTTTAATTTCACACATACAAATCTATTTTCTACAATAGTTTTAAATCCACACAACAATTTATCCTTGTACTTCATACAGTAATTTTTACTTTAATTCCTCATTAACTAATGATTAATGATTCATTATTAACTACTTGTTACTTGCTTATTAATAGTAACTAACATGTATTATCATACTTTCAATTAAAGGTCAAATTTTTTGCATGATTTCTACAGCGTTATTATATCAGGCTAAAAAGCATTGTTTTTTGGTTAGTTAGTTAGTTTGTTTTTTATGAACATTTTCTTAGTTTAAGGACCATTAACTTGTCCTACTGTATTTTTCACATCATTGTGAAACCAACATTACAGAAGCTGATGTTTCTGTTCTAGAAACGCTGTAGAAATATGTGTTGTAATAATTGTTACAGCTTTAACCCACATAAAAGCTGTCGGATACTTTACTGAATGCTTTGACTGTAGTATAATTTTGCGTTAGCTGCAGTCTGAACTGGGAGAGACTCGATGTAAAAATCAGTCACAGTTACAATCAGTCATAATATTGCACAGAAAGTCTCTAGGACAGGGTTATGGGGATATCTTTGGAAAGAATAGTCCAAATAAAGACACCTCTGAAGCTGTTAAATGACTTCCTTCTCAAAAAAGAAAAAAATATGCAGACATAATTCCTTTGGGGCTCAAATCATCAGCCAATTAATAAAACAGTGGCTAAATATTCCCTCCGGACGACCCGGAGACGAGTTCCCATTTTAAGCAACCTCCACTAATCTCTTACAGACAGGACAAAAAAAAGTAAGACGTGCTCATTAGGCGTGAAATAAATGACATAAATAACTGCAGTGATGTCAAATGTCAAATAAGCTCAAATGTATGAGCATAACAGTAAAATACAGGATAAAATACAGAAGTAAAAATTTCAGAAGTCACTCTAACTGCAAGGAAAGTTCTTTATCTTCATTCAGTTTATTATTTCATGTTCATTATATTTACTAATAATGTAATGCAACAAGATATATATGTATATGTATCATTACTCTTTATATTTGAAAATAAATGAAGAATATATTGCACTTTTGTTTAATCCTAAATAAATACTGCTACAATAGCAATCACATCATCACTGTTTTTATGGTTAAACAGACAAATAAAAAGTTATTTAATACATTAAATAACTGAGCTATACACAATAAACAATAATAAATTCTAACCTTTGAATGTGAGCCTTATTATTCATATTTGTATGTAATTTTTCATTAAAGTTATAGCTGAAAAGCTTGAGGTGTACCTCAAGGTTCTCTTCTTGGGCCACTCTTAGTTGTGTACAAACTTCTATAGTTATGCTATCCATGTGTTACAATAGGTTATGTGTAGAGAGATGAGGGTTCTGGGTAAGTTAAGCAAGCATACTTCTGTTAACTTTATTATGATGATGATGATGATGATGATGATGATTATAATAACAATAATAATAATAATAATAATAATAATAATAATAATAATAATTATTATTATTATTATTATTATTATTATTATTATTATTATTATTATTATTATTATTGTGTAGGCACCCTATTGTTATTCTGTCTTCTTCTTGTTCTTCTGGTTAGGTTGTCTATGGCAGCCCATGGAACCATATGTTAAAAAGTTGTGAAATTTGGCACACTGTTCAGGGAGAGAGTAAGAAACATTTGGACCAAATTTGGACCAAGTGCTGCAAACTCTAGGGCCACCATCGGATCAAATTTGGGCCTTATTTGGAAGTGTTTATGGTCATAACATGTGAACCATGTATTCAAAATATAAAAGCCATACATCCCTAGATTCTCTGGGTCGAGCCAAGTTCAACACACCATATTGTGTCAATTTGCACCTAATTAGATTTTCAGCCATCTTGGATTTTACTTTTTTTTTTTTTTTAAGTGTTTTTCTGCTAATTCTGCTAAAACTTTCTCCAATCTTTAAGAGTAAGCTTCATAAACATTATCAAATTAATTTTTAATAGTTCAAACAATTTGCCTGTAATAGAACCACTAAATGTGAGCCTTATTAGTTTTATTTTTCATTATTTTGGTGGTGTACTTCAAGAGTCTCTCCTTGAACCACTGTTACTTCACGTCTATACAGTATTTCACCATTTGATTTTTTTTCTTTTTTTTAAATCAGTGAACATGAGGCCAACTTGCACAACTATGCAGATGACACACAGCTTCATACATGGTTTTAATTCTGTCAAACCACCACTTAACTTAATTAATTAACTTAATCGTAAATCTGATGAAGGACAATTTAGTAATTCGAGACATTTTTATGAAATCCGAATCATGTGACATGGGTGTGACTTTTTTGCCCCCGACATGACTGATGCTATATAAATACATTCATTTTGTCAGTTAATGTCCATCAAGTCTTCACTATTTAAATCCCATTAACTACAGAACACAGAACTTCATTTTCTGCCAAGGACAAACCCCACTCTGCGTGGGGTCATCAGTTATCGATGACAATTCATCAATACCGCAATGGTGTCATATCAAAGATAGACACAGCACGATGCCTCCACCCTGCTTTTCTAATCGCTGTGTTCTTTTTCATCGCTCATTCTCGCCGTTCCCCGAGTATCGATTTGCCGTTGTCATCTAATTGCTCTCTTGACAGGACAACAATATGGTGCCATGATTGCCTCTCTCTCATAATACTGAAAAATTACGGTCACGTTCGGGCAAGCACACACTCACTCACACACTGTACAGAGTTTTCACTCATTGATAAGAAATTATTCATTTGCTGAGATTATACACAACAGTGGATTTCTATACCAAATATATATACCTAGAGAAGAGGATTGTGTGTAATTCCTTCAGGACTGAAAAGTCAAGTTTGTGGCTGATGGATATTTTTTCACGAGGGCATGACAACCCCAGGCAAGATAATGAGACTCCATGCTGTTTTCCTGCAGGTTGTAGATGAGGGTTCGGCCATTTTTGGCTCAAATTCTTCTTTGGAGTGATGCTCATGGGAAATGTTTGGTAATTATCATTGTGGCAAAAAAGTCAATAAAATAAAACAATATTGCAAACAACAGAAACTTTATTAAGGCCACAGTTTTGAATACAAAACAATAAGCCAGCGTTTTTGAAGCTTCATTTTTGTATTTCTCATTTCTACATGCTTAATTAGTAATTTTTCTCTTTGGCAGAACAAAAAAAAAGTGTGTCTGTGCTAAAGATAACGTCACACAAAGAACGCAGTCATGTCACCATTGTCACGTCTTCATGACGGCGGAGAATGAGGCAGGACGCAAACGCAATATGAAGTGTTTATTTCGAGAGAGGTTGGCAATATTCCAACACACGTTATCCAAAACACGTAATCCTTAAACGGGCGAAGGTCAGGCATTAAACAACATTAAACAGGGCTAAGCCGAAATCAAAGTCGAGGTCACAATCAGACTGGGTCGGTACACTAGGCATTTAACATGGACGAGGGATCTAGACGGGTTAGCGGAGGAAACACGCCTAGAACATAATAACGAGGACAAAACAAACCGAGATACTGGAACCAGGAAACAGGACATGAACAGGTAGCGAGGCTGCGCGAGATATCTAAACAGCTCCGTAGACAAGGGTTTCACAAAGACTCATTCACAAATATACACATGCATAAACAATGTTCCGACCCGAGTGCTACTCGGTGCGCGGTAAATGTACCTGATGTAGCGCTGATAGCGTGCAGCTGAGAGTAATATCGGACACGTGACAGGGTAACGCATGACAGAGGAGGAGACAAGACAAAAACATAAACGTGTTGATGTCAATGAAGCTCGCTTTGGGAATGAACAGATGCAGTGCGCATGTGCACTGTTTCCAGAGAGAATCGTGACAACCATTGATTTTTTTTTTTTTTTTGAGTGGTTGCCGAACAAATAAAATAATAACAATAATAATAAATAATTGAGCTGTATGCTGTACATAATAGTAAATGATACCCTGTAAATGTGAGCTGTATTATTATTATTATTATTATTATTATTATTATTATTATTATTATTATTATTATTATTATTATGGTTGTTGTTGTTGTTATTATTGTTATATTATTTTAGTGAATATTATTAGTATTATTATTATTAGTGAATATTATTAATATTATTGTAGCTGGAATGCATGGGGTGCACCTCAAGGGTCTCTTCTAGGGTCGTTTTTCTCAGCGAGAGAAGAGAGGAGGATTCTGGGTAATTTTTTGAGAATCACTCCATTATTGTTTAAATAAGCAGTTTAAAACTATAAGTTAAAAAAGAAGAAAATAATTGAATAAGAGCAGTAGTCATTGAAAATTTATTACTTTTAGAGTTATATTAGACAAGTCCTGTAAGCAATAAGGAAATTAGGATATTCCTTTTTATCACAATCAATGGAAATTAATCTTCTTTAATGAAGCCACAAACACAGCAGCACTAAAACTAATGCAGACATTTGTGCTGATTCATATTTCCCATGCCTTCCAATTATTTTAATTGACTTTTATAAAATGCAAGGCAAAGTAAAGTTATTTGGGTAATTAGAAGGTCGAACAATATCTCCTGAAACAATTTTCAAGAAAGTTGAGAAGAGCAATCACCGGTGTAGTAAATACCATTAAAAAGAAAGAAAGAAAGAAAAAAGACAATGAGGCATTTAGGGCGTTGATTCTTATTGGTATTGACTCTTAGAATCAACTCTTATTGGCAAGTTGAACCAAATCATTTGACTCACTAACAAGACCATAATCAGTACAGTCTCCTGCCAGGAACACTTTTTATTTCATTAGTCACCCCAGACTAAGGGCACTTTCTCACATACTTTTGCTGAGTTTGAATCAGAGGGAAATTGATTTGTTTACTTTGTTTGTTATTTGGGTTGGTTTGGATTCACACAGCACATAATTAAAAAAACTACGAAAAAAAAAAAAAAGTGAGCGGTGTGCAGGGCTGAAAGTACTCTCACAAAACCAAGCAATAGAAAAAGTTTTAGATCATTTAAAAAATAAATAAATAACTAGAGTGCGTGGAGTTTGCATGTTCTCCCTGTGTTTCGAGGGTTTCCTCCAGGTACTCCAGTTTCCTACCCCAGTCCAAAGACATTGTATTGTAGGCTGATTGGAATGTCCAAATTGCCCCTGCCTTGTGCCCTGAGTCCCCTGGGATAGGCTCCAGATCCTGCGTGGATGGATCTTCAGAACATGTGACAGCACTACAGCTCTATGTGCTTTGGCTCAGACTTAAAAAAAAAAAAAAGATACAAAAAAAAAAAAAAAAAAAATAGAAGCCCCATTAATTTCCTCACGATTCATTTCCTGCAGGTGAGTCAATCCAGAGTCGAATCGCTATCAGATGCTCTTGGACCTGAATGATTGCTGTGTTCTTACCTGACTACCGTACTGCTATGAAGAGAAGAACACACCATGGTTCTGTTCAAAACATGTCACATCAGCCAGAAACACAATTATTCAGCATGTTATTCGTCAACACGTTATTCATCAACATGTTATTTACAATGGCGGCAGATCCATCTGAGAAAGCACTTGAATGAAATTGAAAATAAAGCCTATCCAAATAGCCCCCCCCCCCCCCCCCCCCACCCCCTCACCCAAATTACAGCTATGCGATACATTTCAATCAAACTGCCAGATTGGAAAAATAATTCAAACATTTATATTTATTAGATACAGAAACTAATTGTATTGCAATTCTGCGGTGTATGGGAATACGTCCATAACTCTTCGTAAAACGGTGGAGAAATGGAGGTGTTCTCAGATTATACACCAAACATACTACACATTATAAACCTACAGTAGAATGAGGAAATATTGATATATTGTACAGATATTACATACAAACTGGAGGCACGTTACTGCATCCATGAGATGAGACCTCGCCTGCTCTGGAACATTTGCTACAATATGAGAGAACTTTATCACGTTCTAACCCAAAAGAACTTCTTGATCTTCACCACTTGTAACTCTTAGATACATCAATTTTTCAGTGTAATGATGTTTTTTTTTTCTTCTTCAGGGCACACCAGTTAAAAACCCCCAACTGTGCTGTGTTATACTGTTGATTAAAGCAGATACATATCACCCTAAGGCACCGTTTTCTCGCTCTAACACAACTCATCGGTTCATTAACAAGCCCTTCACGAGGATATAAAGAGTGTGTTAGAGTGTGTGTTAGACCCTTCATCCTGCTCGTATAGTCACCCCAACCTGCTATTTTCAATTATCAGAGTTTATAAAAAATAATATTAGCGTGAGTTTCTTTCTTGCTGCTGGACTTTCAAATAAAGAACTAAAGGAATCTTTCAGAAAAAAGCTCGGAGCCCAAAAGAAGAAGAAGAAAAAATAGCAGTAGTTTTAAATGAACAAGGCTGGCAAGATCCATCCTTTCTCCTCTCTCGCCTCATGCTGGATCTCCTGGCATGCTCAAGATTCCGTTTGGACAAGACGAGATCAGCCGGGTTTTTTTTTCTTCTCTCTCCTACATTAGCGTTCTGAAAAGCTCGGTCGTCAGAAAAAAGGTCCCGGAGGACTCCCGTGCTTCCTCCAGCCCGGCACGGCTTATTGTAAATGTGATTTCTTTCTGTTTCTGCTTATCAAGAGCGTACAAACAGGAGGCGGTTTGAGTTCGTGGCCTGAATACAAGCTAACGATGCGTCGCTCAAACACAGCAGAGCGAGTGCAAGCAGCGAGTGTGCCCAACCTGCTTGATAGCAAAATATATACAAATATTTGTGCTGAGATGGCTAGGATGTGGAGTAGATACAAGCCAACAAAAAAAAGGTTAGCAGGTATCTACTTTATTTCTTAGCCACCTAAGTGGGAATATTTTCCGGGGGGATGGGGGGGGTGTAGATATGAAATACACCATTATTTGGAGTCACAAGGTACTCAAGGTAGTGCAATTTGTGTAGTTTTATGAATAGATTTAAATGTAACCTTGAAAAACTCCTGATTATCCACAGAAGACCCCCCCCCCCCCCCGAAAGAGTGTGTGTATTAACTGGGTAAGTGTACAGTATAAATTCCAGCTCGTTATTTTCTTCTGAACACTTACAAGCTGTCAGATTTTCAATTTCAAATGTAGTTCTTGGTTACTTGGTACACTCTTAGGGAAAAAAAAGGGTTCCTTAAAGGTACTTTTGGACTGTTCACAGCTTTCAAACCTTCAGGCTTGCCCCATCATTGTTTAAAAAAAAACAAACCAACACTTAACTGTTCTTCAGTTGTTCCTCTGGGGGAAAACTTGCAGGTTCTCCAACCAGAAAAAATCAGAAAGGGTTCCAATTGTTTTAGAAGGATAAGAACGCTTCATTATCTAATGAACCCTTAAAGAACTCAGAATGTACCTAGAACTTGTCAGGTGTTTAACATTTAGCTCTTGGTATTTGGTACAGTCTTAGAGGAACAAGTGTTCCTCGAGGGTTCTTTAAGGATGTACTGGATAATTAAGGGATATTAGTTTCCAAAAAAAAAGGGGAAAGGGTTGTACTTGGAATCCATTCTGTTAAGAAAGCAGAGTCTTGAAGACTTCACCACAATCAAAGCACCCTTAAAGTTCTAATTTTTTACTAATAGAAAAAAATGGTTCTTCAGTGGTCCTTTAAGGGTTCAATAAATAACTTCTTAAAATGGTTTGACTTGGAAACCTTTCTGAGAATGGAAAACATGGAACCTTTAAAGCTTCCACCAGAGGAACAACCAATAGATCCTCTAGCTTGTTAACAGTCTATATACTGTCCAAAGGTTTTTCAGGGGTTAATAAAGGGCTCCTTACATAATTAAGGGTTCCAGAGAAAGGAAATCTTTCTGAATGGGAAATAGAACCTCTATGATTTCGTCCAGAGGGACAACTGTTAAACATTTAAGGGTTCTAACATTCTAGGAGAGCATAATACCGAATGATCAAAATTGTGATGTCTATGACATCATTGACACTCTTTCTCCACCTCCTTGTTCTCAGAGCTTCCAGGAATTTCAGAGCTCCTCTGGCTACGGCACAGGAGTGTTTGAACACAATCTGTTGAATTCTTTTGTAAGCCTGTCAAGGACTTCAGGAGAACCCTTTGTGCTGTAATACGCCACTTTAATGGAAATTGTATTTTTTTTTAAAAACCCACTCTCCTTTGGTGAGGAATTAAAGTGTGGTTCTTCTACACTTCACTCGAAGGAGATTTAGGCTGATGTGTCATTACGGCTGTCCTTATTGCTCCCTGGTTTAGCTTAGCAGCTGCTATCCAAGCACTGCGGTGATTTCTGTGACATTTTGCACCTGCAACTCAAGGCAAACTTACTTCTTTGTTACTTTTAACAACATGCTCCACTAAATAAAGTTAAAAACAATCATTTGGAGTTAAGTAAGGTGTGTATAGTATGCATACACTTCACATTGTGAAGACACACCCATCTCTTATCACTTATCTCATATTAGTCAATAAGAATTACTCTAGAAAATGAATCCTGGCCAAATATTACTGGAGAAACTGGAAGAACCGTGGAATAACTATTGTGATATTCTATGATTCATTTAGCCAAGGAAATAGCTTCAGAGGTGTGACTAAGCTGGTCCCTGATGTCAATCAAGACTTTTAATGATGTCATCCATTAAACAATTGCATCCATTACCAACTAAAGGTCCCTGTAGATCACCTGAACCTCCTATCAATCTTCTCAGATAATCAATCAGTGGAAATGGTCACTTCTCAGCTGGTCAGTTGACCTTAATGATCACCAGAATGAAGTGCCAGGTTTCATGTGTAAGCTGTAATTACCCAGAATGCTGTGGGTGAAAAGAGTTAGGGGGTAGCCTGGAGGAATCTCCTAGGTGCTTAAAGGAATATTTCACCCACACAAAAGGTTGCAAATACGGAATAATAATGAGGACCGGTCATGTATGTGGGTTCAGCGATGCCTGGTTGCCTTTTCTGGGTGTAGTATAATATCTTTATCAGCTTCTTCTCTATCACCGTTTCCCGCTCTCTGTCCTCCACCAATTGTCTCAGGCATTCATGATTTCAGTACAGGTGTTGAGCATTAGCCAGATATCTGCTCAATGCTAAGTGGAGGCCATTAGTGTGCCAGACAGCAATGGCAGAATTTTAAAAATGACAGTGGAGTAAGGCAGCTGCTGGACGCCTCAAAACAGGACTTAATTTAACGGCTCCTCTTCTGCTGGACAAATGAACTGCCAAGCGAGGCAGAGGCAGATGCAGACACGAACCCAAGGAGGGTGGAGGGCCCGATACCGCCAAGGTACAGAGGGAAGTAAGATTACAAAAGAAATGCTGTACATTAGACTCTCTTTATCCACTGAGGTTATCGAACCGGTGCCAAATACAGTATGTGCAGAGGTGCAGTCAGACTGCTTCTGCTGCACTCTTATAAACCCTTAAATGGCAATGAGAAAATGCAAACTTTAGAACCTTAAGTTTCTGAAAGAAATTTAACAAGCAGGATAAAGATTTCATGAAACGTATTTATTTAAACAAACATTTTTTATATTAATGAAGAATGATGAAATCTTGTAATCCTGATGTAATTCCATAGCTGCCACGTTTTATAACGCATATAAGCCAGTATATAAGCCACTTCTAAGGGACGACACTCCAGCAATTTTCTGAATCTCGATCACTTCACGACGCATTAAACACTCTGAGTGCCTGGGGCTCGAAGGCAGCAGTTGACGGAGTGTGGAGGAAGCTCTGGCTCCACTCGAGTGTACCCCATTACCTCAAATGGCCTTGGTTAAGTCGAACCCCATTTGCACCAAAGATCCATCTTCCTCTTTTCTGTCTGCCACTGACTCGATGTGACAGAGCCGATCTGCTTTTTAAACGCCATTTAGAAAGCACTTTACTGAGCTACCCATCCCTCCCTATGCTGCTTCAAAGCAACAAGGTATATCCTGCTTTGGCTCATGGGTAAATGTCAGGCCAGGAGGCGGTGGTGGAACTTTGAGGACCTAGCTGTTCTGGAAAAAGAGAGAGGTTGAGGAGTTGAGTATGAGGTCTACTCGTCTGTGATGAGCCACTTCTCCTGCAGAAAAATTCAATACGTCTCCCACATGTCCTTAAAGTAACCATCAGGCTCCCTACGCAGAATGCTGGAAGTCTCCAGAGAATGAGAGAGAAATAGAGATTGTCAAAAAGAAAGCTGAGACACGGATAAAAAAAAAAACAGTTGGGAAACATTGAATATAGAGAGAGGCCCTTTCAGATTGAGTGGAATAAATGAAACAAGGCTGATCCAAGGATCAGGCCTTCAAGATCACTTCTGAAACACGCTCGAGGCCAATCTGTCAGTAGCACAGGGACCGAGTCAAGACGTATCCTAAACCTGAGTAATGAGGAGAAAGAGTGAGAAAGAGATGCCCTCCAGGAGGAATTCTGATCAAGCAAGCTCTTGCCAATAACCAGTGGGCTTCCCTGGGAGTCGAGCACTCTTAGTAATATTGCTCAAGGATCGATCGGTGCTGCAAATTTACGGCTGTACACACAGGCTTTTACTCACCCGCTGCCATAAAGCACCGACCCCCAGGAAGTAAAATGGGGAAGGACAAAAGGAGGTGTGGAAAAAGGATGACGAAAGAAGCCGGAAAGTCAGTGCTAGAAAAGGATGTGCTGAATATCCCCCCAACGATTCTGAAATGACTCGTTTCAAATCAGTAAAGGAAAGTGATGAATAAAACACAGCAATGTGGAGCTGCATGTCCCCAAGTGTTCTCTTCTGCATCCACTATAGCTCCTATACATTAAGGCCCAAAAGAATGTGCACCCGTGACCATCACACACATGTGCTTCTTCTCCGAGCAACAGGAAGTACACAGTTGTATAGAATATCTGTGTATGCTGTAGGATTATAATTTCCCTTCACTGGAACTAAGAGGAACCCGAACCTGTTCCTGCACAACGACGCACCTGTGCACAAAGCGAGCTCCATGAAGACATGGTGTGTGAAGGTTGGAAGAAGGTAGAAGAACTGGTGTGTCCTGTACAGAACAGTGACCTCAACCCCACTGACTCATCACCTTTAGCATGAACTGGAACTGGTGTCTCCTTAAATCAACACCAGCGCCGGACCTTAACCTCACTAACACTCTTGTACCTGAATGAACACAAATAATAATTAATAATAATTATCAATTTGTATAGCGCTTTTTACAATGGTACATTGTCTCAAAGCAGCTTTACAGAAATATCATTTTTACATTTTTACATTTACAAGCGACTTACAAATGAGAGCACATTCACACACCAATGGTAGCAGAGCTGCCATGCAAGGTGCTAGCTTGCCATTGGGGGCAACTTAGGGTTCAGTGTCTTGCCCAAGGACACTTCGGCATGGGATCACCCGGGCCGGGATTCGAATCGCCAACCCCACGGTTAGTGGATTAGTGGACAACCCGCTCTACCGACTGAGCCACACCCACAGCCATGCCCCAAAATCTAGTGGAACCCCTTCCCAGAAGAGCAGAGCGCATTATAACAGCTGGAATGGGATGTTCAACAAGCGTGTAGGTGTGATGGACAGGGGTGCACATACTTTTGCCCAACATTGAGCAAAGTGTATATTATATACAATATATTATAGAGCATAGTGTATATAATATTCATCAGGCTGAATATTCTGTTTCTGTCTCACTGTGGACGTGTCAGGACTCGTCCTCTCTCTCTCTCTCTCTCTTTCTCTCTCTTTCTCTCGTCCTCTCTCTCTCCTCTCTCTCTTTCTCTCATCCTCTCTCTCTCTCTTTCTCTCTCTTTCTCTCGTCCTCTCTCTCTCTCCTCTCTCTCTCTCTCGTCCTCTCTCTCTCTCTTTCTCTCTTTCTCTCGTCCTCTCTCTTTCTCAGTGAAGGAGGCGTGACCTCCTCTCCTTACATCAACATCAGTACCAGACCTCAACCCCACTAATGCTCTTTTATCTAGTATATTAGGATTAGGGTTAATGTTAGTGGAATCTAGTGGAAATCTTTCCCAGAAGAATGGTGCTAATTAAAACAGGATAGGGCGAATAAATCTGGAATGGTATGTTCAACAAGCACATATAGGGTGTGATGATCAGGAGTTTAATAATCAGTATCAGAATCCTGCTAGTATCAGGATGTCCTACTAGTTTCGTCTCCTCTGCATACACAATGATGCAACCGCTAAAGAGAAAGGTTTGAAATGACACTTGGTGTGTGTGTGTGTGTGTGTGTCTGTGCGTGTGCGTTTAAATGCACTTCTGAATCTTTGATATGAAGTATTTGATAAGGAAATGCTTTAGCAATTTCTGTATCTTGCTAGCACCATGCCAGTACAGCTCATTTGAATTTGAGAGCAAGAGCTGCAGGGTGGTGATTAAAAACTCTAACCATCTGCTCCCATCTTCAGCTCAGGCTCCCCGGCTGTACAGAAGAATTCCCTTTTCCTTTCTTTTACGGGGAAAAAAGAAAACTGAAGCTAGCAGAGAGAAACGTCGATACTATGGATCCAGATAGGTTATGGGGTGAGATGAGAAGCTGTTTCCAGGGAAACTGTAGTGCAATGTCAAAGCTCGGGTTTTTTGGGGGGTTTTTTGTGAGCACGTCTAATTTGTTGTGAGGAGACTCATTAATGTTGTTATTTAACCACATGAGACTTGTTACTGCTGTTATTTACCAAAGTGTCAATAAAAGAAACCTTTCTGCATGATTAAAATAATTATTGTAGAACCATAATAAATTGAAATGGAAATGTTTAGGCCATTTTTGCGAACAGACTAGCCAAGTTAGCATGCCATCTAATTGGATCATAGTAGTTTGGCATGGCATCTGATTAGTTTAGAGTGGATTAGCATGGCATCTGGTTGGATTAGAGTGGATTAACATGGTGCTTAGATGGATTAGCATGGAATCTCAGGGGATTCGCATGGGAATCTGATTGGGTCAAGGTTTATTTGCATTGGATTTTATTGGGTCAGAGAGGATTTCAACAGAATCTGATTTGTTCAGGTTGGATTACAGTTGGGTTACAATAGATTAACATGGGATCGGATTAGTCTACAGTGGATTAGAGCTGAATCTGATTGGTTTAGAGTGGAATCTGATTGGTTTTCAGTGGATTAGAGTGGAATCTGATTGGTCTACAATGGATTAGAGTGGAATCTGATTGGTCTACAGTGGATTAGAGTGAAATCTGATTGGTCTACAGTGGACTATAGTGGAATCTGACTGGTATACAGTGGATTAGAGTGGAATCTGATTGGTTTTCAGTGGATTAGAGTATAATCTGATTGCTCTACAGTGGATTAGAGTGGAATCTGATTGGTTTTCAGTGGATTAGAGTGGAATCTGATTGGTCTACAGTGAATTAGAGTGGAATCTGATTGGTCTACAGTGGATTAGAGTGAAATCTGATTGGTCTACAGTGGACTATAGTGGAATCTGACTGGTATACAGTGGATTAGAGTGGAATCTGATTGGTTTTCAGTGGATTAGAGTAGAATCTGATTGCTCTACAGTGGATTAGAGTGGAATCTGATTGGTTTTCAGTGGATTAGAGTGGAATCTGATTAGTCTACAGTGGATTAGAGTGGAATCTGATTGGTCTACAGTGGATTAGAGTGAAATCTGATTGGTCTACAGTGGACTATAGTGGAATCTGACTGGTATACAGTGGATTAGAGTGGAATCTGATTGGTTTTTAATGGATTAAAGTGGGGTCTGATTGGTCTACAGTGGATTAGAGTGAAATCTGATTGGTCTACAGTGTATTATAGTGGAATCTGACTAGTATACAGTGGATTAGAGTGGAATCTGATTGGTTTTTAATGGATTAAAGTGGGGTCTGATTGGTTTTCAGTGGATTTGCGTGGAATCTGACTGGTCTACAGTGGATTAGAGTGGGATCTTTTTGCTTATCTTAACGGAAACTGGTGGAATCTGATTGGACCAACATGAAATTAGATAAGTTTAGAAAGCTCAAATTAGGTTTAGTATGGGAAATAACGTGATTAAATTGAATTGATTTGGGTTTAGTGTGGAATGTGCTTGTTTTAGAGTCAGTTCTTGTGGAAAGTGATTGGCTAATTGTTCTATAGGATCTGATTGATTCAGAGTAAAATCAGCAAGTAACTAAACTTGGATTAGCATGGAATCACGAAGGTTTAATAGCTCATTATGGAACGTGATGAGTTCAGGATGTCATTTATTTTGTTTGAAGCTTGGATTTAGCTTCTTTAGAGTAGGTCATTGTGGAATTTTTTTGGCTAGCAGTTGGATTCACGTGTTAACTGATCTATTTAGAGAGTTCAGAGCTCTGCTACAGAGACTGTGCCATGTTTTTGACAGTAGTTTGGAAATTATATGGGATGTAAAAGGTGTACAGACGAGAGTGTAATTGTGGCCCTGAATGGCTTTAATTATGTCATTATGTATGATTTAGACCGAAGCCTCTCAGAGAGCTTGAAGTGTAATGACGTCAATTTCAGTTTCTCAGGACGGTTCGAGCGCCCGGGCCAGCAGAACCCGAAGCGATGGCACACGCGTGTGTCTGTATTCATTTACGTCGCTCATCCAGAAGAGATTCGGAGCATATGGAGCAGTTCATTAGAACTAATGCGCCATAGCGCTACATCGCTCACGAGGCTCTCGCACCGAGCTTCGGCAGTGATAACAAAGCAATCATTTCTAACAAGCTGAATTAGCGGCGAATCAGCTGAGCGTGTCCCGCTGGCGAGCGACTCGCACACATTCTTGACGGGAAAACACAATTTGGGGAGTAATTAACAAGAAAACTTCTCATGCGACATGCTCTTTTTTTAATGGTTAATGTGGGGGGGAAGGGGTCGTTTTAGCAAACACAGATGATATTAGCTGGATAGAATTGTCATCGCTTTTATTATTATCAGTCGTTTTGCAGAGGAAACGTTTAATATTAAAGATGCTAATTCACCCAGTAGCAAAGCGCTCGGGAGTAAATGTGTAACATAAGGAAGCAAACATACAATAAAATACAGAAAAACAGGAGTGTACATTCAAATTTAATTATTTATTTTTAGGTTTTATCTTTATTCTCTGTAACCAATATACAGGACACCATGAGTCGCTTTTGTATGCCGCTTAAATTTTTGATGATAAAAAAAGAAACTCTCTCTTGTTTTTTCCCCTCCAGACCAGTGCTAATTCTCTGCTAGCATCAATAAAGCAGCATTGTCGTTTCTCTCATCATTCATGATCATCGCTCCTCTGTTTTATGAGATGGTTAAACACGGTCACACACTTCCGCTCTGTAGCGCTTAGCACGTCTCACGCTAGCTTTCCTTCGAATAAGACGTTTTATTTTACTGGCTGAATACACGATATAAAAATCTGTATTAGGAATGTGTAGCGGAATGCTAACTGTCATGTACTGCTAGATTAGCAACTCCTCAGGGCAAAAAATCAGTCATTGGAAATTACGTAAGAATGCTAGAAAACGAGCTACGAACGCTAACGTGTATGAGTGTGAGATAGCCTTGTTCAGGACAGCATTTTACAATTTCAAATCTAGCATTTTACAAATCTGAGTTAGCAACTCAATACGATCATTTTGTCAGTGATTAAAACCTCTGAAGAAATTTACATTGCTAACTCAGACAGCTAAAGCGCAAATGCTATCGCTACTTTACAGTAAGTAGTGACTAACTTTAACTAGTGACTAACTACTTTACAGACACTAGTGTACACACCATTTCACACGCACACACACACACACACACACACACACACACACACACACACACACACACACACACACACACACACACACACAGAGAGAACAGACAGCTGCATAGTTGGATCTGAAAGCCCGGTGATAGCCAGATGCTATCTGCTGCTATCCAGGGAAGCCTTCCTGTGTGTGTGTGTGTGTGTGTGTGTGTGTGTGTGTGTGTGTGTGTGTTTTCATCTTAAAGCTGTCATTTTAGACAGTTTCAGTGAACTGTGTGATAAAAGAAAGTTTTCTTTAGTGTGTGTGTGTGAGAGAGAAACTTTTCTATTTGGACTCCAAAGCTGTGATGACAGTCCAGTGACACACACACACACACACACACACACACACACACACACACACACACAGAGTTTTCCAGAAATCACTATGGTAACAGCTGGCACTATGGCACTATCCTAGCCTGTGTGTCTATGTGACCTGTGCCAGATGAACCATGAACACTAGTCACACTAGTCACACTACAGCCACCTGCTCTCTACTGATCGTGTGTGTGTGTGTGTGTGTGTGTGTGTGTGTGCATGCTTACAATTCAGAATTCCTTTCGTGTAATTCTACATGAGTTTCATCTCATCTTGTTGAAGGGGCTAGTCATGAAGCTAATGAAGGAACACACACACACACACACACACACACACACACACACACACACACACACACACACACACACACATACTTACCTTTCAAAGCATGGATGTTGGCCAAGTTTCCTTTTGCCACTCTGTCAATTTGGCACAGTTCCTTAGCCGTGTGTGTGTGTGTGTGTGTGTGTGTGTGTGTGTGTGTGTGTGTTAAACACAAACTCTTGTGTTATAACACACACGTAATTCTGTGTGATCAATCAGAGTTTATATTAAAGCAATCGTTCTAATACACTATCGTTTCTATAGCAACTGCTGATTCACGTTTCTGTGAGGAGATTTGAGGAAGGAGTCTCCAATGTCAGAGTTTTTTTCTTTGTAATAGTTAGAGTGGGCAGTACAAGGGACGTTTTGGCGCCCCATGTGAGGAGCACTGTCTCTGTAACAGGACATAAAAACAAGTTTTAATTCACTTAGAGAGAGAGAGAGAGAGAGAGAGATGGAGGGAGGTGGGGAGAGGGAGAGGGAGAAGGAGAGAGAGAGAGGGAGAGGGTGGAGAGAGAGAGGGAGAGGGAGAATGAGAGAGAGACACAGAGAGAGAGAGAGAGAGAGAGAGAGAGAGAGGGAGAGAGAGGGAGGGAGAGAGAGAGATTTTTCCTTTAGATTTTAAGACATCTTTACTACGAGTCTATGAAAACAAGGTCCCAAATCCGTGCGTTATCATTCCATTTACACATCAATTCCTCTCTTGCGATTGCTGTCCATTTCCTCAATCTGTACCATCTTCTAGGTGATATTACGCCCATAGTGTTTTGGACAGATTTGATGAAGATTCTCCTGTCCGTGAAGATTTCAGTCAGTAAGGTATTTCACTTTCCTTTAGTCAGTTCCAGAAACTGGTTAATCTGTTCTGCAGTGTAGAGCTGTTCAGGTTGTTCTGGACAGGTAAAGGTACATGATTGTTCTCAACATTATGCTGTGCTTGTTTAGACGATTCCCCCACTTTTTCTACCTTCTCCCTTATTATTCCCGGTTTAGTTTTATTCTCCACGATGTTCTCGTCCCGTAGGATCTTCTGTTGCGGTTGTATGGGGTCACTGTCTCCGACAGCAGTAGCGGTGTAGGGTTTGTTATGGATGCTGTCTGCGGTGTCTGTGTTATTACTATCATGAACACGAGTGTCGTTTTTATCACTGGGTGCTGTGTGTAATTCAGTGCTGTGTTCCTCACTGACCTCTTCATGCTGTAACCTCGGTGTGTTGTTACCCCCCTCTGCCCCAGGCTCCTGTTCTCTGGTGTTCTCCCGCTGGCTGTCTCTGCGCTACTGCTGCTGTACCCCAGCCATGTCTCCCCCGGAGAGCCCCAGCTGCACCGCTCTTCGTGGGCAGCTCATCCGTTTATGCCCCATCTCCCCATAACCAAAACACCTTAGGGGTTCCATGGTGGCGAAGACGATGTAGCTGCTGTCACCATGTTTGCAGTTGACGTTAATGTTCAGTGTCTGTTGTTTAGAAACATATACACTTGTCTCCGGAAGGACAGGACGTGTTTTACCACGGAGTTCTTACAGCCGAGCGGAATATCATTCATGGGGCCAGAAAACTTCCCGAAGCAGGCCAGCTCCTTCATTATTAGTTCATTTTTAACGAAGGGGATCACGTTAGAAATAACTACCCATGTTGCAGGGGAAGAAAGAGGGGTAACATGTAGCATAGCACCTTTCAGTAATATCCCGCTTTCACACAGCGTATCGGCGAATCTTTCTTTCTTTAGGAAGATTACCACGGCTTTGTTCATTCGGGAGGCGGAGTAGATGTTCTCACCCCCGACCTGCTCTCGCACTGCTAGCAGAACCTCCTCTACCTGTTCTCCATTCACTGGCGCACACCTGACGTCACACCTGACACCAGCATCTCCCCTCCGGCCTCAGAGGCCATGGCGTCCCGCTCACTCTCACCCACTCTCAACTTTCACCGGATACTCAATCACTTAACTTTTAATAAATTAAATGAAAAAAGAAAAGCAAAAGGACGAACTCGCGAAATTTTTTTGGCAAGACGCCAAACCGCTCTTACGTGCTAAACACACCCCGGTCACTCCTTCGCAGCAAGTTTCTTTGTAAACTTACTGACTCTTCTTAGCTTCACCCATTAGATTTAAGTCATTGGTGTATTCAATAGCGCTAATCCATTGGTAGTCCAAATTGTTTCCCGAACACTCGACCTGAACGCAGCATGTGTGTGTGTGTGTGTGTGTGTGTGTGTGTGTGTGTGTAATGAAATTCAATTGTAATGGTTTCAGTGAATTGTTGGTGAAAGTGGAATCCAGAAGGCTAAGTAACATCACTGCACAGTGTGTATGTGTGTGTATGTGTGTGTGTGTGTATGTGTGTGTGTGCGTGTGTGTGTGTGTGTTATTAAGAACCTGTTGTGGCTTCCTGTTCATTAGGAAGCGACTCTGCGCTCCATCAATGGAACTAATTGTCCTTACACTCGTCCAAAAAGGATGTTCAATTCAGCCGTTAGGGGTCGTCCATATATTACGTCATCAAATTTTCAGCCATTTTTAACCCCCCCTCCCCCCATGTCATCTAATGTCATCAGGCCCTTTACCCCCCCCATGATGATG
>JAFFST010055676.1:51212-63828 GCA_022414735.1 Noturus placidus
AAAAAATTACAGTTTTATATCTTTATGTTTGATGCCTGAAATGTGGCAAAAGGTCGAACAGTTCAAGGGGGCCGAATACTTTGGCAAGGGACTGTATACACCACTTACACACACATGCACCATTCTTGCCACCTTTTATCATGGTTCCCATGTATCCTAGACAGGGAAAAACTCAACGTTTTTCTATTATTATTATTATTATTATTATTATTATTATTATTATTATTATTATTATTATTATTATCCATCATGAGAGTGAAAAAAATTACTGAAGAGGCTCTGAAAAAGTACAATTTTTGAAAAAAGAAATAAAAACAGAAAACTGAAAAGAAACGAAGGAGCGACAGAATGATCAAAGGAGGAAAGGAGGAAAATTTCAAGGAAAAAAGAAAGGAAGATAGAAAGAAAGAAAGGCAGGCAGGGAGGAAACGGATAAAGGAAAAAAAATGTATTGTGTGTGTGTGTACTGTATGTGTGCTCTGAAAATGCTCGTCAATGAAAGGAAATGGAGAAAAAAAGAAACAATGAGAAGTACTACAGCTGAAATTCTGATGTGTGTTTGAGAAAGAAAGGACAGTTCTCCTGCTGATTGGTTGGATTCTCTCTCTCTCACTCTCTCTCTCTTTCTCACTCTCTCTCTCTCTCTCTCTCTCTCTCTCTCTCTCTCTCTCTCTCTCTCGCTGACTCTAAATTGAGTCTGGTTTGATCCAGACCTCTTCCAGCTCTACCCGTGCTTTCCAGTGAGACAGGTAGAGAGAGAGAGAGAGAGAGAGAGAGAGAGAGAGAGAGTGCATTTGTGTGTGTGAGAGAGAGAGATTTAGTGCCAGTACCACATTGATTGTGTACTAACTGTGATGAAAGAGAGAAGATCCACTGACCATCACACTAACATGGAAAGACAACCCAGCAGGAGAGGAGTACTTGATTGAAGTGTGTGTGTGTGTGTTTGTGTGTGTGTGTGTTTGTGTGTGTGTGTGTTTGTAGGTCATTTACTGTCAAGCACATGACCTAACTGATAATACGGTTTTCACATGTAGATCGTAAAATATAATGGTGCCAGTGAAGGGCACAGAGACCCAGTGTGTAAATCTGTCACACACACACACACACACACACACACACACACACACACACACACACACACACACACACACACTAATACATCAGCGCTGTAGGGATGTCGGCTAGTGAGGCAGTTGATAGGGAATGAAAGCAGCTAAATGTGCTCGGTTAGTTTGAAAACATTTCACACTAGAGTGTGTTTGGAAAATCTCTTGTATTTATTTTCTTTCGCTTTAATGGAATGTTAGAAAACCAAGAAAATTGCACATGGTCTTTTCATATCATGATCACACCTCCACCATCACAAGTCATGCTGAAAGTGGAGGAGCTTCCAGAAGTTCTCAGGGGTTATTCAACTTCAGAGCAATGGGAAAGACTGTAAACGCCCCTTTCTGTAAGATCAGAACCGAAATGACTCATCCCTGGACCGGCATGCCATGTAGGATTTCACACTGTATCCCTCAAACCCATGAGAAGGAAGGTAAGAAGGTAAGAAGCCAGCCGTCAGCAGAAACTCATCAGAATTCTTCACGAAGAAAATACTAGAACTCTTCGGAAAGAATTCAGATTGTCATGCTTGGAGAAAGAAGGTTTGTGCTGACGATGATGCCAAGAACATGGAGAACACTGTACCTGCAGTGAAACACGGTGGTGGGAGCATCGTGAAAATAGACTGCTTGTTTGTAAACAGTACTGAGGGAATCACATAGCATCGAGACGTCTCATCAGCCTGACAGAACCTCAAGAACCTGGGAGAAGATCAGACATATCACTTCTCCTGACTTTAATCCTAGTTACACAGCCTAGCAATAACCATGTTCTGGATCATGAAGAAAGAAAGAAAGAAAGAAAGAAAGAAAGAAAGAGTGAGAGTGGTCAGTAGATGAGTGTGTAAATCTCTCTCACTGACAGAATGAGTGCAGACTCTTAAGCAGACTCATTCACACAGGTTCTCTGTGTGTGTGTGTGTGTGTATGTGTGTGTGTACTGATTCTGTCAGTAGGACAGATTTACACACTAGTGACCTCTCTCTTTCATTGATCTCATGTTGTCCTCTAAAGTATGATTCTGTGCTTTCTTCTATACTTATCACATCTGAACCCTGTGATAGAGCGCGCGCACACACAGACACACACACACATACACACACACAAACACTGACACACACGATGCGATGAAGGTCAGGTTTTATCTGTTTGTAAGTGTTTGTTTGTGTCTGTGTGTGTGTGTGTGTGTAAGTGTGGGTGTGTGTGTATGTGTAAGTGTGTGTGTGTGTGTGTGTGTAAGTTTGTGTGTTTGTAAGTGTGTACGTGTGTGTGTGTGTGTGTGTGTGTGTGTGTGTGTGTGTGTGTGTGTGTGTGTGTGTGAGATACAGTATAATGTCCGTATGACACTGTCTTTCACTGTAATATTTTACTTCTTCAGCAGGCACGGCATTCTGATTATCTGCTCTACCGCTTTGTACTTTAATAAAAATGCAGTGTGTGTGTGTGTGTGTGTGTGTGTGTGTGTGTGTGTGTGTGAGAATAAACACCTCTGGGCTGTGGCAGATGTCTCCGCTGAAGCATGTAATGTTTGTCTCTACTTTTACACAAGCGGAGTCGACCTTTTACTAACCACGAAAACAGACCAGGCTTAGAAGACATCAACATGGCCTCTGCAATGACTGACAGGCCAGAGGAGAGTGTGGAGGTGTGTGTTTGTGTGTGTGTGTGTGTGTTTTGCTACCATGTTAGAGGCTCTAACCTGTAGACACGGCAGCATGCTGGTGCATTTTCCATTAGCGTCTGTTCTGTTTTTAGCACCGGTCCCTGAACGTGCCTACACTTGGCCGCCTCATCAGCTTCCCCTGCCAGTGGGACAGAACCCTAGGCGCTGTTTGGCTCTTCATCAACGTGCACGTGCATCGCGAACACCAATAAATCAACACGCAAGAGCACACCAGGAAGACACAAAGGAAAGTCGATAAATCTCAGACCCTTCTGGCAGAGACACTCCTTTTGCTCTAAAGGCAAACGCGGACTCAATGGTGGACAGCGGTGAAAGGAGGCGGAGATTTCCAGCTGTACAAAACGTTAGAGCGTTAACTTTCTTCCACTGGCAGAACTCGATATTTCAATAATTCATTTCATGAATGTTATACAGAAACTGCGAAGCGTGAACTCCAGACCTGAAGATGTCGCAGCTGGAGCTTCATGTCTGATGCTCATAAAGTTGTCCTTGCACCGGGCACCGATCATGTCCATTAAGGGACTGATTTACCCTAATTTACCCTTGCTTTAAGGGCACGCGGTGGCTTAGTGGTTAGTACGTTTGCCTCACACCTCCAGGGTCGGGGGTCCGATTTCCGCCGCTTCCCTGTGTGTGTGGAGTTTGCATGTTCTCCCATTGATGCAGGGGTTTCCTCTGGTTACTCCAGCTTCCTCCCCCAGTCCAAATACATGCATGGTAGACTGATTGGCATGTCCAAAGTGTCCATAGTGTGTGAGTGTGTATGTGATTGTGCCCTGTGATGGATTGGCACCCTGGGATAAACTCCAGGTTCCCCTGTGACCCTGAAGGAAATGTGAGCATTCAGGTATAGAAGATGGATGGATGGATGGATGGATGGATGGATAGATGGATACCCTCGCTTTACTCCTGTTGATCCAGCTGTCTTTGTATCTGAACTCCCTCAGACTTATTATCAAGACTTTCCTGAAATAATTGGCTGACCAAATCATTTAATTAGCTTAAAGTTTTACCAATCTCTCGTGTATTAGCATACTAAACACTACTTACTTTGAGTTGAGTCGCCGATATAACAATGATTTATGTGTCTTTGTGAAAGCTCTAAACCCTCACCAACTGTTGCCTTCTGTTTGTTTTCTCGAAGGTGGAATAGACCAAACACGGCACGCCCGTTTCCCTCAAGCAGTGCTCGTTAATGTGTGTTTTCCCAGCTGTTGATTCGCTGTCATTTCATGTGTGAAGTGTGCTGTAGACACTACAGTGTGAACACGCAGCTGCCTCCTCCGTCCTCATCGTGCATTCTTTAACGCGAAACACCGCGTCGTGGGGAGCGGTGCTTCATT
Source organism: Noturus placidus (assembly GCA_022414735.1). NCBI lineage: Eukaryota > Metazoa > Chordata > Actinopteri > Siluriformes > Ictaluridae > Noturus > Noturus placidus. Next base: position 55,349 of record JAFFST010055676.1, read on the forward strand.
CATCCGTGTAATATTTCCATTGCTTGGTTTTTATTCGTGTGGAAAATGGACTGCCTTTTCAGAAAATGCCAGTGATTTACCGGTTAAATTTGCTTCATTTGTTGTCAAAGTGCCCATCAGTTCATTCATGAGTACACAGTCATTTACACTGAACGATGTCTGACAATATGGACGCTTTCTCTCCGAACTTTTCTCGCAAAATCTGTCATGATGCACTTATATATACAAAAAAAAGCAGTAGGTTTATTGATACTGAAAGGTGTGAAAGCGTCCCTAACAATGCTAATCACCATTTCATCAGTTCATCCATCCATCCATCTTCTACCGATTACTCATTTTTAGGGTCACGGGGAAACCTGGAGCCTATTCCAGGGAGCATCGGGCACAAGGCGGGGTAAACCCTGGACAGGGTGCCAATCCATCGCAGGGCACACTCACATACACACTAACACACCCATTCATACACTACTGACACTTTAGACACGCCAATCAACCTACCATGCATGTCTTTGGACTGGGGGAGGAAACCGGAGTACCCGGAGGAAACCCCCACAGCATGCGGAGAACATGCAAACTCCACCCACACAGGGCCACGGTGGGAATCGAACCTCTGACCCTGGAGGTGTGATGTGAATGTGCTAACCATCATTCTTACGCATGCTTATAGAACTCATGCTGCATGCATGCTACATTCTGGTTAATGGTACCAAGGACTTTTATACCATCACATGAACAAGCTAGCTATGTTTACACGTAACCTGATAAACAAATGATGGACCTCATTAAAGGTATGTGAGATGAACCTGGGCCATCCAGATGGTTCTGGCTCACATCAACCCATAGATACAATCCATACATGTACACATTTAGACAGTAATGATCTCATTAGCTAATAAGAACAATCTGTCAATCACAGCCAGGAGCAATTTCATTGGACATCAAAAAGGTTAACCCAGCCATGGTCCTTCAGGTCAGCAGTCGGAGACTTGTGGTTTAATGGGATACCCAACCTCCATCTTAATGACCAACTGTTCACTGCTTGATCAGTTTCATGTTTCACTCAACACTACTTTTATCATTTCATCACACAGTTGTAGATACCCAAGTATTCTTCATATGTAGAGTTACGGTGTGGGAAAGGGTTTGTAATAATCGCCTTCATTAAAACTTGCTTCTCAAAATAGTTCAATCAACTGAAACGTATGATTTTAGGTTGGATACGTATCTTCGGAACTACTCGAACTGTGCAAGGACCATTATGTTAATATCTGTGGAAAGTCTGGTTTGATCCCAGTCATACATTACACCGCATCCTCTCTGTGACTACAGCTGAAACGTGACAGCAGATACCTGTGGCTGCAGAGGACTCGAGCACATTCAGTGATGCCACCGTTTAATTAGCTGCAAATCTTCCGCTGCCGGCCGCCCTGCATTAAATTATGTTCCTGGCTTCTATGACCTTTTATAAATGGTGTATTGATTGGTTAATCCCGCTCAGAGTTAGCGCCTAGGCACTCGCAAGCTCGACATGCAGAACTGAAGCTAGTATCGTTCTGCTATTGATTCAGAGAAGGCACAGAAGACTCTGTGATATTTTTCAGCCTTGTTTGCTTTGTGTGTAGGATCTCGACTCTCCTGCTTGGTACACACACACACACACACACACACTCTTCTCAAATTTCCCCCTGGGGGATCAATAAAGTATCTATCTATCTATCTATCTATCTATCTATCTATCTATCTATCTATCTATCTATCCACACACACACACAAACACACACGCGTACATTTTTGTCATTTTAATTCAGATTATTTAAACCCTTTGGCGTTTTTTTTTTTTTTTTCCCAGCTAAAGAAGACGAATGTTCAGAACATATTACAGAGACACACGGTATTTAATGGACTTTGTGATCCATCAGTTCACCTTTTACAATAATTACTCCTCCTTTTATTATGAATGGATGTTGTTCTGTGACCTGGTATTGAAGTCGAACCCTACCCCTGACCCAAACCCTAGTTTATGAAACCTGGACTTTAATATTAGACTCTATTTAGAACTTGGTTAAGAATTGTTTTGAATAGTGGTTTAGGGACTTTGGACTTGACTTGGCTGTGAGAGTTAAATGATTTGAAACATGAATTACTAATGAGACGGACTGACTTGATACTTGGATTTTAGAGCAGCTGATTCAGACTCAGTTTGAACTTAAGGGGAGCTGACTTGGACACTAGAGATGCTAAATTGGGACTTGAACCAAATTTCATTTGGATTGGATTTTGCTGACTTCGTCCTGCACTTGAAATTGTCTTAAAAGCTGAACTGGACTTAGCGGAAGCTGACTTGAGACTCAGATTGAGAACATCTGATTTAAACGGAGTTGACTGGCTTGGATTTGAGACTGGCTGCTTTGATACTCAACATGGATGTGAGACAGATTTTACTTAAGAGGAGTTGACTTGAGACTTGACTCAAACTTGAGGTCATACGTTAAAACCAGACTTAGACTTAAGGGGAGTTGACTTTCAGTTTGGATTAGACTTGAGACTTGCTTAAAGCACAGTTATGAGGCAACTAGCTGCTTCTTCAAGATTAAATGATGGTTCTCGAATATAGGCTTCTGGCTAAGGTAAGAAGAACCTTATCTCTTCTCTTGCGAAGACTCCATCTGGGACATCCATCTTGGACATGGTATGAGTAGGAGGTTAGGAACCTTATACGTGGTTCTGAATAGGGATGGATTGATAAACAAAAATTCAGATCAAGTAAAATCCCAAATTGTGTCTAAGTATAAATCAACCAAGCACGCCATGTTATGTTTCCCCCGGTTTAGACAACGGCGGTGAAATACACACACATGCATGTTCATGCACTTAGGCTAGTAGGCGCGTGTTTAATAATGTATAGACTATTCATTTTAAATGAAGTGCATTAGCTTGCTACATTAGTTAGCATAGATGGAGTAGAGTTGCAGTGGATAATCATGGGTTTTGTTTCACTTCAGGAAAAGTGCTTGTGAACAGCTGTAAGTAAAGTAAACTTTTAGTTCACATCAGGATTCCTTGACGTGAATGACTGCCAGTAGCTGATTATCAACACTAACACAATCGAGCATAAAAGCTGTTATTTCGCTCACCTAGTGCTGTGTGTGGACTTTTTACGCTCACCTTGTGCTATGTGTAGACGTTTTCCCTCACGTAGTGATGTTTGTAGACGTTTTCCCCTCTCACCTAGTGCTGTGTGTAGACTTTTTCCGCTCACCTAGTGCAGTGTGTAGAGGTTTTCTCTCACCTAGTTCTGTGTTTAGATGTTTTCCCCTCTCACCTAGTGCTGTGTGTAGACGTTTTCCCTCATCTAGTGTTGTGTGTAGACGGTTTCCCTCACGTAGTGCTGTGTGTAGACGTTTTCCCCTCTCACCTAGTGCTGTGTGTAGACTTTTTCTCTCACCTAGTTCTGTGTGTAGATGTTTTCCCCTCTCACCTAGTGCTGTGTGTAGATGTTTTCCCCTCTCACCTAGTGCTGTGTGTAGACGTTTTCCCTCATCTAGTGCTGTGTGTAGACTTTTTCTCTCACCTAGTGCTGTGTGTAGACTTTTCTCTCACCTAGTGCTGTGTGTAGATGTTTTCCACTCTCACCTAGTTCTGTGTGTAGATGTTTTCCACTCTCACCTAGTGCTGTGTGTAGACGGTTTCCCTCACCTAGTGCTGTGTGTAGACTTTTTCTCTCACCTAGTGCTGTGTGTAAAAAATTTTCCCTCTCACCTAGTGCTGTGTGTAGACTTTTTTCCCTCACCTAGTGCTGTGTGTAGACGTTTTCCCTTACCCAGTGCTGTGTGTAGAGGTTTTCTCTTACCTAGTGCTGTGTGTAGACTTTTTACGCTCTCACCTAGTGCTGTGTGTAGACGTTTTCCTTCACCTAGTGCTGTGTGTAGACGTTTTCCCCTCTCACCTAGTGCTGTGTGTAGATGTTTTCTCTCACCTAGTGCTGTGTGTAGACTTTTTCGGCTCACCTAGTGCTGTGTGTAGACGTTTTCTCTCACCTAGTGCATTGTGTATAAGTTTTTCCCTCTCACCTAGTACTGTGCGTAGACTTTCCCCTCTCACCTAGTGCTGTGTGTAGACGTTTTCTCTCACCTAGTGCTGTGAGTAGACATTTTTCCTCACCTAGTGCTGTGTGTAGAAGTTTTTCCCTCTCACCTAGTGCTGTGTGTAGAGGTTTTCTCTCACCTAGTGCTGTGCGTAGACTTTCTCCGCTCACCTAGTGCTGTGTGTAGAGGTTTTCTCTCACCTAGTGCTGTGTGTAGACGTTTTCCGCTCACCTAGTGCTGTGTGTAGATGTTTTCCCCTCTCACCTATTGCTGAGTGTAGACGTTTTCCCCTCGCACCTAGTGCTGTGTGTAGAGTTTTTATGCTCACCTAGTGCTGTGTGTAGAAGTTTTCCCTCCCCTAGTGCTGTCTGTAGACGTTTTCTCTCACATAGTGCTGTGTGTAGACGTTTTCCCCTCTCAGCTAGTGCTGTGTGTAGACTTTTTCTGCTCACCTAGTGCTGTGAGTAGACGTTTTCCCCTCTCACCTACTGCTGTGTCTAAACGGTTTCCCTCACCTACTGCTGTGTGTAGACGTTTTCCCCTCTCACCTAGTGCTGTGTGTAGAGTTTTTCCGCTCACCTAGTGCTGTGTGTAGAGTTTTTATGCTCACCTAGTGCTGTTTGTAGACGTTTTTTCTCACCTAGTGCTTTGTGTAGACGTTTTCCCCTCGCACCTAGTGCTGTGTGTAGACGTTTTCTCTCACCTAGTGCTGTGTGTAGACGTTTTTTCTCACCTAGTGCTGTGTGTAGACGTTTTCCCCTCTCACCTAGTGCTGTGTGTAGACGTTTTCCCCTCTCACCTAGTGCTGTGTGTAGACTTTTTCTGCTCACCTAGTGCTGTGTGTAGCTGTTTTTTCTCACCTAGTGCTGTGTGTAGACGTTTTCCCCTCTCACCTAGTTCTGTGTGTAGTTGTTTTCCAGCACCTAGTGCTGTGTGTAGACGTTTTTTCTCACATAGTGCTGTGTGTAGAAGTTTTCCCCTCTCACCTAGTGCTGTGTGTAGAAGTTTTCCCCTCTCACCTAGTGCTGTGTGTAGACGTTTTCCGCTCACCTAGTGCTGTGTGTAGATGTTTTCCCCTCTCACCTATTGCTGAGTGTAGACTTTTTCCGCTCACCTAGTGCTGTGTGTAGACGTTTTCCCCTCGCACCTAGTGCTGTGTGTAGAGTTTTTATGCTCACCTAGTGCTGTTTGTAGACGTTTTTTCTCACCTAGTGCTGTGTGTAGACTTTTTCCACTCACCTAGTGCTGTGTGTAGAAGTTTTCCCTCCCCTAGTGCTGTCTGTAGACGTTTTCTCTCACATAGTGCTGTGTGTAGACGTTTTCCCCTCTCAGCTACTGCTGTGTCTAAACGGTTTCCCTCACCTACTGCTGTGTGTAGACGTTTTCCCCTCTCACCTAGTGCTGTGTGTAGACGTTTTCCCTCACGTAGTGCTGTGTGTAGACGTTTTCTCTCACCTAGTGGTGTGTAGACGTTTTCCCCTCTCACCTATTGCTGTGTGTAGACGTTTTCACTCACCTAGTGCTGTGTGTAGACATTTTCACTCACCGAGTGCTGTGTGTAGACATTTTCGCTCACCTAGTGCTGTGTAGACGTTTTCCCCTTTCACCTAGTGCTGTGTGTAGATGTATTCCCTCACATAGTGCTGTCTGTAGACGTTTTCTCTCACCTAGTGCTGTGTGTAGACGTTTTCACTCACCTAGTGCTGTGTGTAGACGTTTTCTCTCACCTAGTGCTGTGTCTAGACGTTTTCTCTCACCTAGTGCTGTGTCTAGACGTTTTTTCTCACCTAGTACTGTGCGTAGACGTTTTCTCTCACCAAGTGCTGTGTGTATACGTTTTCCCTCACCTAGTGCTGCGTGTAGACGTTTTCCCCTCTCACCTAGTGCTGTGTGTAGACGTTTTCTCTCACCTAGTGGTGTGTAGACGTTTTCCCCTCTCACCTATTGCTGTGTGTAGACTTTTTCTGCTCACCTAGTGCTGTGAGTAGATGTATTCCCTCACATAGTGCTGTGTGTAGATGTTTTCTCTCACCTAGTGCTGTGTGTAGACGTTTTCACTCACCTAGTGCTGAGTGTAGACGTTTCCCCTCACCTAGTGCTGTGTTTAGACGTTTTCCCTTCTAATCTAGTGCTGTGTGTAGACGTTTTCCATCACCTAGTGCTGTGTGTAGAGGTTTTCCCTCACCTTGTGCTGTGTGTAGACTTTTTCCGCTCACCTAGTGCTGGGTGTAGACGTTTTCCATCACCTAGTGCTGTGTGTAGACATTTTCTCTCACCTAGTGCTGTGTGTAGACGTTTTCCCCTCTCACCTAGTGCTGTGTGTAGACGTTTTTTCTCACCTAGTGCTGAGTGTAGACGTCTTCCCCTCTCACCTAGTGCTGTGTGTAGACGTTTTCCCCTCTCACCTAGTGCTGAGTGTAGACGTTTTCCCCTCACCTAGTGCTGTGTTTAGACTTTTTCCGCTCACCTAGTGCTTTGTGTAGACTTTTTCCGCTCACTTACTGCTGTGTGTAGATGTTTTCCCTCACCTAGTGCTGTGTTTAGACGTTTCCCCTCTAATCTAGTGCTGTGTGTAGACGTTTTCCATCACCTAGTGCTGTGTGTAGATGTTTTCTCTCACCTAGTGCTGAGTGTAGAAGTTTTCCCCTCACCTAGTGCTGTGAGTAGACGTTTTCCCTCACCTAGTGCTGTGTGTAGACGTTTTCCCTCACCTGGTGCTGAGTGTAGAAGTTTTCCCCTCACCTAGTGCTGTGAGTAGACGTTTTCCCTCACCTAGTTCTGTGTGTAGACGTTTTCCCTCACCTAGTGCTGAGTGTAGAAGTTTTCCCCTCATCTAGTGCTGTTTGTAGAGATTTTCTCTCACCTAGTGCTGTGTGTAGACGTTTTCCCCTCTAATCTAGTGCTGTGTGTAGATGTTTTCCCTCACCTAGTGCTGTGTGTAGACGTTTTCCCCTCTAATCTAGTGCTGTGTGTAGATGTTTTCCCTCACCTTGTGCTGTGTGTAGACTTTTTACGCTCACGTAGTGCTGGGTGTAGACGTTTTCCATCACCTAGTGCTGTGTGTAGAGGTTTTCCCTCACCTTGTGCTGTGTGTAGACTTTTTACGCTCACCTAGTGCTGGGTGTAGACGTTTTCCATCACCGATTGCTGTGTGTAGACCTTTTCTCTCACCTAGTGCTGTGTGTAGACTTTTTCCGCTCACCTAGTGCTCGGTGTAGACGTTTTCCATCACCTAGTGCTGTGTGTAGACGTTTTCCCCTCTCACCTAGTGCTGAGTGTAGACGTTTTCCCCTCTCACCTAGTGGTGTGTAGACGTTTTCCCATCTCACCTAGTGCTGTGTGTAGACTTTTTCGGCTCACCTAGTGCTGTCAGTAGATGTATTCCCACAGCTAGTGCTGTGTATAGATGTTTTCCCTCAGCTAGTACTGTGTGTAGACGTTTTCTCTCACCTAGTGCTGTGTGTAGACGTTTTCCCCTTTCACCTATTGCTGTGTGTAGACTTTTTACCTCACATAGTGCTGTGTGTAGACGTTTTCCCTCACCTAGTGCTGTTTGTAGAGATTTTCACTCACCTAGTGCTGTGTGTAGACGTTTTACCCTCTCACCTAGTGCTGTGAGTAGATCTATTCCCTCACATAGTGCTGTGTGTAGACGTTTTCTCTCACCTAGTGCTGTGTGTAGACGTTTTCCCCTCTCACCTAGTGCTGTGTGTAGACGTTTTTCAGCACGTAGTGCTGTGTGTAGACGTTTTCCCTCACCTTGTGTTGTGTGTAGTTGTTTTCCCTCACCTAGTGCTGTGTGTAGACTTTTTCTCTCACCTAGTGCTGTGTGTAGACGTTTTCTCTCACCTAGTGCTGTGTGTAGAAGTTTTTCCCTCTCACCTCGTGCTGTGTGTAAATATTTTCCACTCACTTAGTGCTGTGTGTAGACGTTTTCCCTCACCTAGTGCTGTGTGTAGAGGTTTTCTCTCACCGAGTGCTGTGTGTGGACTTTTTACGCTCACCTACTGCTGTGTGTAGACGTTTTCTCCACTCACCTACTGCTGTGTGTAGACGTTTTCTCCTCTCACCTAGTGCTGTGTGTAGACGTTTTCCCCTCTCACCTAGTGTTGTGTGTAGACGTTTTCCCCTCTCACCTAGTGCTGTGTGTAGACGTTTTTCAGCACGTAGTGCTGTGTGCAGACGTTTTCCACTCTCACCAAGTGCTGTCTGTAGATGTTTTCCCTCACCTAGTGCTGTGTGTAGACGTTTTCACTCACCTAGTGCTGTGTGTAGACGTTTCCCCTCACCTAGTGCTGTGTTTAGACGTTTTCCCCTCTAATCTAGTGCTGTGTGTAGACGTTTTCCATCACCTAGTGCTGTGTGTAGACGTTTTCTCTCACCTAGTGCTGAGTG
>JAFFST010055681.1:3157-24104 GCA_022414735.1 Noturus placidus
TACGTATGTATGTATGTATGTGTGTATATAAATATAATCTCATAAGACTCTGCACCGTTTATCGGCAAGATGTCACGTGCTGGTTCAGTCTTACAAAAACTATTAATAATAGTGTTAATGTACAAAAAAAGATACAGTAATAAAAATAGAAAATGTCATTAATTAAACATGATTACACATGGTATTATAGGAAAATAATTGTCGATGTAATGATGTCCTGTTTGAATGGGAACATCTAAAAACAAGTTAGTTGGTCTTTTATTATTAAATTAGTCATGTTATCATGAATCAGCACAAAAAAACCCCTATAATGTTGAACCATTAAGAACAGCTTTACAAAATGCTGACATTGGAGACTCCGTCTACAAACTGTTTTTCTTTATTAAATAGCAACATTATCGCCAGTTACGTTGGGACGTTAATCGTAACTCGAATGCCTTGCTTGTTTATGCAACTTTGTATTTAAGCTTTTAAGGCGCGTGAGTGTTTGTTTTTGAAGTGAGATTCAATTGAAATACTCATCCAGCAAAAAGAAAGACTTGGCCACCAGAAAGGCCAATCATCTTATCTAATCTAATCTGGCCACAGATAAAATGGTAAATGGTCTGCACTTATATAGCGCTTTTTTAGCCTTAGTGGTTCTACAGAGCGCTTTACGGTGTGTCATTCACACGCACACACACACTCACACACCAACGGTAGCAGAGCTGCCATACAAGGCGCTAACTTGCCATCAGGAGCAACTTGGGGTTCAGTGTCTCGCTCAAGGACTTCAGTAACTTGCCAATAACAAGGACTTGAATCCACTTCATGTGGGCGGGGAATTGAACTGCCAGCCCTACGATTAGTGGACAACCCACTCCAGCACCTGATCCACAGTCGCCCTATTGGGTTAAATCATTTGAACAAAGTATCAGTAGTAGTTCATTGGGGCGGGGAGGGTGGCGGGGGAGAGACATTATGGATGGCTGAAATGACAAGGAAGCAATGGAGTGGTGAAAATAGAAATTAGAAAATGTTGATCCCAGTTATTGCCCCATTGGCACCGCCAAGCATAAAAACATGAAATAAGTTAATTTCTCCTTAATGTCGCTCTGTCTCTCTTTCCTCAAATCATCGACCTTCTTTGTTTTTTTTTCTTTTTTTTTTTTTTGTTTAAGGAGACGCTCTGAAATTCACTTGAGGATGATTGTAAAGTATCTGTCGCAATGCTTAATGAGGCGGGTGAGAAATGGATCTTCCGAGTGAAATATGGCTGGTCCGTTCCTGCTCGCTCTAATGAAATTGCGGAGGCAGGGCGTGCTGGTGGTGAGCACACACCTCCACATGCACGGGAACGCCAGCACCATCCATCAGAGATCCACACAGTCCTTCTCTCTGCACGCAAAAGGGCAAAGATGATCCTGCTTAACAGTCAGGGGGATGAGGAACGGCCTTTCAAGGTCATCCCTGAGGAGTGTGTGTGTGTGTGTGTGTGTGTAGGGGGAAATTATATGTATTTATCGTCTTTGGTTAAGTGCTGTAATGCTCGGTGTGTGTGTGTGTGTGTGCATTTGATTAATTTATTAATGTAGGTAATGTATTTGTATGTGTGTATACTCGAGTGACAGACGAAGAGATAAGAGGACAACACGGTCAATGTGGTTTGGTTTTACACATGTGAGAAAAATGTGAGACCGTGGTCACCCTTGTGTGTGTGTGTGTGTGTGTGTGTGTGGGTGTGTGTGGGTGTGTGTGGGTGGCACGTCCCAAGCGTCTCCGAGTCCACATTAAACTGCCACCTCACTAAATTATTCAGAGCGTTTAGCACTTAGTGGGCCGCCTCTCCTGCCATCTGATTAGGGCCATTAGTCACACGGCACAGAAACGGGTCACACCGGGGAACGGCGACGCTCTGTGAATTGGCGATTTCATGCGGAAAACAAAGACTTTTTGCTCATCGATGACTAATAATACCCATATGGTCAAACTGACCTAATAGCGAAAGCACCAGACCGAAAACATACAGCACTACAATGGCCAAAGATCCTCTATGTCCTGTGTCAGGAGGCAGAAAAACCGTTTTATACCACTTTCCACAAAACCTGACAATGGCTTATGAGGACTTGTGATTCTCGAGTGACGTTTGGTCATCTTCTCTGTCCTGAGACTATACGCTATCAATATGTTATTCCATGACATCGGTGTAGTGAAAGTGTCACATCACGATACTTAAAGCCATTTTACCACATGCAATATGAAGCTCCATAAAGCAACAGTGTTTGCAGAAATACTGTTACTCCATATGTAAAAGTACAGTAAAGCAGCCGTGCTCAAAATTTTCACAGCCAGCATGCCCCTTAGCTAAAAGAAAGAATAAATCGGATATTAGGCTAATTAAACAAACAGAATCAGATAATAGGCTAATTATTTTCATTTGTCCAAAATGGTTATTTATATATAGCCTTGTCCATACAGGATTTTTTTTTGTGATTCCTGCGACCAAAAATGTTCGATTTTGCTGCAGTTTTTTTTTTTCCAACTTTTTTTGTGTGTTTTTTGTCGTCTTTTTTTTGGACAACTACTTGAGTCTGTGAAATTGTCTTTTGCAGTGTTGTTTGTTGGTAAATGAGACCTTTGAGCTGTACCCGCGTTCGACGCACGTGAATCGAAGATGGCTTCGGCTGAACGTGCGTCGTGACAACGTCACGACTGCAAATCTCTGGAAAATCTGCTGTAATTGAGGAAAATTGCAAACTCCTCCGAATATTGCAGAGTTTTCTTGATTTTGTGTAAAGTCCTGCGATCGCTAAATGCCAGAGGGACTGTTTATCAGAGCTTTTGATTCCTGAGCGTTCCATCAGCAGAACAGGTGCGTAACGAAGTTCACCGACAGGAAAGGAGGAGGAGGCGGGAACCGGCTGAACGTAAACATAAAGTTTCGTAATAAACAGTTCCTCACAGCCTGGCTAGTCCCTCCTCCTTGTCACAGGGTTGAAGTCGATATTATTCATATAATGGGCTGACTTGTTTGTTTTATTGTGATCAATCAGACATAATGGCTAATAGTTTTAATAGTAGTGGGTTGTGATTTACACCACTATTAAAAACAACAACAAAAAAAATACCCCCAAGCTGTGCATCATGGATCAAGGATGCTACTTTGAGAACCTCTGCCATAAAGAGTAGTAAACTTGTACTAGTAAACTTTTTTTTTTTTCTCGAGGAAATCAGACTATCGATTCTTCCAGACATCTAAACTTGCTCCAGTTCTTTGCAGTTCTCCGATAGTGAAAAGTACAGTTCATCTGTGAAGACGTAAAACAAACGTAGACCAAAATGTGCAGAGTATCGCAGTTTGCATAAGAGATGCCTTTGCATGCATTATTTAACAAGACAAAGGATCTGTAATGAAACGGTACGAGAATAGATCTTAACCTCCAGCTGACCTCTTGGTGCCGTGTTATAACAGTACTCATGATATCATACTGACAGATAAGCACATCATTTCCCAGAATCTTATTGCTCATGCAGTTCTCAAAAACAAAACAAAACAAATGCTTTGGAAATGATTCCTTCTCCGCTGCCTGACGTCCATATGCTCATTGTTTGAAGCCAGACTGGATCCACAGACCAAACAACTCAAACATAATCTTTCATTAGCAACATTCATGATTACTCACTCGGAGCCAAGTGCATTCAGTTTTCTTCGGTTTTGTTTGAGGCCAAGAAAAGAAAAAAGGAAAAACTTTCTGCTGGTGTCCTATTTTTATGTCGTTAGTTTGCTCAGGGTTATATTATACCTGTATTATTACCTGTATATTATACCTGTATTAAGGTAATTGGATGTCTCCTGCGTGATAAAGCTTCTCACATCAGGATCGGGACGATTTAATAAGGGACGAGTAAGTCTCTACGCTGTTAATAATAAAGGTTTTCGGGGGGGGGGGGGGGGGGGGGAACCGTTCACTGCATGAAAAAGTGTAGGCATTATGTAAACATTGATGGTGTGAAATGATTCTTCAGATTATTATGGCAGGTTTGTGTGTGTGTTTGTGTGTGTGTGTGTGAACACAGATGTTTGCATCAAATGTTGACCACGTTGACATCATAAATGTTTATATGAAAAACTACAGTCAAAATATTTATATCATACAATGTGTGGCTTTAAATAAGGACTATTTGAGTCTGCTGCCTTTCCTCAGCTCGAAGTTTGTTCAGTATAGCGACGATGCTAAGGATTACAACTAGTATATTTTTGAAGAGAAGCATCCAAAGTGTTTATTTCATTCTGGTAGGACCGATTTGTGCACAGATGACTAAACGGCGTGTAGGACCAGTCAAAAAAATCCATATATACACTGATCAGCCATAACATTAAAACCACTGACCGAAAAAGAATTCCTCACCAACCAATTCCAACAGGAAACATACAAACAAGAGAAAATAAAGTACTTCCTGTTTCAAGGAATACAGGCTAACACTCCAGTGGATGGAACTTTTATTACTAGCTCTTGCTAGTTTGTTAGCATGTCAGGGTAGATAGCTAGCTGCTTAGCTCAGTAACCAGCATTGCTACCGAACATTATTAGATTTGAAGCTTTGATTTAGGCCAATTTAGTCTCTTTATTTAGACCTAAAAACCAGTAGTGCAATTTCTGACCATGTTCAGATAACCTACCTCACACAGATTAGTCATAATATCATAATATTAAAGCCACTGATTGGTGAAGTGAATAAAATTGATTATATTGTTACAGTGGCACCTGTTAAGGGCTGGGATATATTACACAGCAAGTGAACTGACAGTTCTCGGGTTAATGTGTTGGAACCAGGAAGACTTGGCAAGTGTAAGGATCTGAGCGACTTTGTCAAGGGCCAAATTGTGATGGCTGGACGACCGGGTCAGAGCGTCTCCAAAACAGCAGGTGTTGTGGGGTGTTTCTGGTGTGCAGTGGTTAGTACCTACAAAAAGTGGTCAAAGGAAGGACAACAAGTAAACCAATGACAGGGACCCAAGGCTCGATGATGTGTGTGGGCAGAGAAGGTTAACCCACCTGGTCCGATCCCACAGAAGAGCTACTGTAGCACACACTGCTGAAAAAGTGAACGTGGGCTCTGATAGAAAGGTGTCAGAACACAGTGTATCCGCAGACCAGTCAGAGTACCCATGCTGACCCCTTTCCACCACGAAAGCGCCTACAATGGGCATGTGAGCATTAAAACTGGACCATGGAAGCAATGGAAGAAGGTGGGCTGGTCTGATGAATTACGTTTTCTTTTACATCATGTGGACGGCTGGGTGCGTGTGTGTGCCTTATCTGTGGAAGAGATGGTACCAATTGGCACCCTGTCCAGGGTGTACCCCGCCTTGTGTCCGATGCTCCCTGGGATAGGCTCCAGGTTCCCCGTAACCCTGAAGGAAGGATAAGCGGTATAGAAGATGGATGGATGGAGATGATACCATGATGCACTATGGGGGAAAAAGAGAAACCGTGAATCCTGACAGTCATGTGGTGTTACTTTGACATGTAGCACCTACCTAAACATTGCTATAGACCAAGTACCACCCCTTCATGTCAACGGTGTTCCTAACAAAAGTGGCCTCTTTCAGCAGGATAATGCACTCTGCCTCACTGCGAGTGTTCAGGAACGGTTTGAGGAACTTGACAAAGAGTTCGACATGTTGTCTCGACCTCCAAATACCCCGGATCTCAATCTGATCGAGCATCTCTGGACAAACAAATCAGATCCACGGAGTCCCCACCTCACGAATTACAGGACTTAAAGGATCTGCTGCTAACGTCTTGATGCCAGATACCACAGCACACCTTCAGAGGGCTGTCCTCAAGGTAGGGGGTGAAGACAGAGATATTGCTGATACAAATGGAAATAAAATCACAGCATGGCACCTGTAAAGGATCAAATTACCCCAACTAGTCATGTAAAACTAATGCCTTTCAAATAGGGCTTAAGTCTCTTACAATGCAGTGGAGTGAGAAGCCATTTGGATCATTCGTGTGTGCGTTGGATTTTGTCCTATTTCTGTCATTTAAAATATGAGCATTCTCTCTGAGCGCTTTGTTTTGTTTCTCCTTTTGGAGAAACTCTGGATATGTCACTGTGCATAGATCAAGTAATCCATGCAGTCTTCAGCAAAGCTGTATTTTACCGCTGGTTAAGATTGTGGTGGATCCGAAGCTTATCCCTGGAACACTGGGCATCACCTAGGGGCAATTTCTAGTCACCAGTCCACCTACATGTGGGAGGAAACCGGAGATCCCATGCTCAGGATCGATGTGTTGATGTTGTTGTTGTTGTTGTTGTTGTTGTTGTTGTTGAATGACTGTCATTTTGAATCCAATATTTACTGTTGTGGTATCGTGCGAGTGACGATCAGAGTAAGGACCGAGAGCTTTGAGTGGTGTGTGTGTGTGTGTGTGTGTGTGTGTGTGTGTGTGTGTGTGTGTGTGTGTTGCTCCGAGGTTTAATCCTCCTTAGCCAGACGCCCTTCAGAAAACAGAGGCGAGCTTAATTAAGGCCATCATCAGCATTGCTAATTAGCCGCGTCCCGTCAAGGCTCTAGCACTAATCTACCAGCGAGTGTTCGGTTTTCTTGCGTGCTCATCCTTGAAGTGGAAGGAGGCTGAGCAAAAGAGAGAATGAGAAAGAAAGAAGAAGGGGGGAGAAAAAAAAAAACAAGGCCAAGACTTAAAAATTTTTTTTTTACTCGAGGACACAAATTAAGCTGCTGATTTCTGTGTGAGGATTGTGAGAGGATCTGCATGCCTTTAACGAGGCTTTCTCTTGTCTGGAGAGTAATAGGCTTTGATTTTGTTGTTTTTATTTCTTGGGGTGTTTTTTCTTTTCTTTTCTTTTTTCGTTTCAAGGCGTGTGAAAGTTCACAGCGAAATCGACCTTGAGCTGGAGAACATCAGAAGGCAGAGGACTGAGCGTGACTCTC
Organism: Noturus placidus; assembly: GCA_022414735.1. Taxonomy (NCBI): domain Eukaryota; kingdom Metazoa; phylum Chordata; class Actinopteri; order Siluriformes; family Ictaluridae; genus Noturus; species Noturus placidus. The sequence goes on from JAFFST010055681.1 coordinate 10,101, forward strand.
TCTTGCACTCTCTCTCTCTCTCTCTCTCTCTCTCTCTCTCTTTCTCTCTCTCTCTTTCTCTCGACTATCGATTCCTAGAAGCTAGTTTCAGTGACTACTCAGTGTGTGTATATGTTTTTCCCCCTCTCATTCTCTCTCTTGCTCTCTGTCTCTCTCTCTCTCTCTCTCTCTCTCTCTCTCTCTCTCTCTCTGATACACACCCAGACACACTCATACATCCAGCTAATACATTTAGCCTCCGTGCTAAGCAGGTAGAGTATGACATTTGTCCTATGCGCATCCTCCTAAATTGCTTTCATGCTTAACTCTGTGTGTGTGAGTGTGTGTGTGAGTGTGTGTATATGTTTGGGCTCTCACTCGCTCCTCTGACTATCGTCTCTGCCACGGTCATCAGCACCAAAGCGACTGGCAGAAAATTAATGAACGGCCTACTGCTTATGGGAGCACTGCACTGGGTGGGCAGCTCCTCTCTCTTTTTGTGTGTGTGTGTGTGTGTGTTTGTGTGTGTGAGAGCAGCCCTGGAGCCCAGGGTAATGAAAGTGTCTGATCCTCTTCTCTATTCCCCGTGTCTGTCTGACTAAATGAACTGTTCCGTGCAGGAACGCAAAGAAAAGGAGTTCATTTAGCAGGCAATGACAGTCGGAGGCCCTGGTCAGACTTAAAGCAGAACACACACACACACACACACACATACACACATCTCCTCTCTCTTCACCTCTCTCTAACTCTCACATCATCCTTCTCTCTTTATCATTCATCTCATTCCACATCTCCTTTTTCCATCTGAGCTGAGGCTGGGAGAACGCATTTCACTCTCCAAATACTCCGAACATTCCTAATATTTACACATTTAAATGAAAGAATTTTCATCGAATATTTAAGATTCCGTTTTAATAGATTTTTTTTTCTTCTTGCTTGATGTAGGAAAATTAAAAAATGAAAAGAGCTTTGTGGGGGTTTTTTTCGGTATCCATTATTCTCACGATTTCTATCGCTTTTTCTGATCAAAGTAGCTGTTGTGTTCACTGCAGTGGCTCTATGATGCCATTATGTTGCACACTATTTGTCGAGTGTGTGTAGTGAATAGGAATCCATGTTTCGATTTGGCCTTATTAATAGCCATCCGTCCGTCCCTCCATTTTCTCTACCGGTTTTCCTATACAGGGTCATGGGAAACATGGTGCCTATCCCAGGAGACTCACATGGCAGGGGATGCCCTGGATGGGGTGACAACCCATCGCAGGGCACAATCACGCACACACTCTTTGGAAATACAAGTCAGCCTGCAATACATCTTTGGACTGGGGAAGGAAACCCGAGTACCCTGAGGAAACCCCCAAAGAACATGCAAACTCTACTCACACAGAACGGAGAACCCTGGAGGGGCGAGCCCAACGTGCTAAACGCTAAGCCACCATGCCCCCGGCCTTACCCACATGACTTGCGTAAATAAATAAATAAATAAATGGATGAATGAATACACGCATACCTAAAACATACACCTGAGCTAAATTGATAAATACATTTCCACCATCTATAATTTACGTGAGATATTTATATATCTAAATGTTCAATAACATGAAGCCATTATTGTGTGCAAATAGATGCCATAGTAGCCATATAAAATTCAAGACTGACTAACCTTCTAATAATAATGTCATTTGAATAGAAACTATTTGAAATATTCAATCTTGAATACATCTTCTAAAGCTCTCGGTCTGACCCCTTTGGCCCTCCACACTCTCCCTGCTTGTGTTTTTTTTGTACCTCTGGGCCTTCCACTCTTTTATACGGTTTTATTTTCCTGTTCTTGTTAATGCTCACTCCATCTTAAGATGGGTTAGCTGCGGCTGCTTCTCATTTCCACCGCCTTATTTAAGCTCTTTGTTTTCTTCCTGCTCCTTGTGAAGTCTCACATGCTTCACAGTAAGCTATATTTTTTCCTCCCTCTCACCTTTTTTTTTCCCTCCCCCTGCCACTTCTTGGTTTTGAATGAGAGCTTTCTGCTCTTTTTTTTTTTTTTTTTCGGTTTATGGGTTACTTTTATTCATTGCATCTGCAGTGACAATGATTGTGATTGTGGTAAAAGCCCTAATAAAACGCTGCAATTTGAATCGGATCAGAATCCTGTGTGTTACAATACGTTCTGCATTTCTGTATTTATACGGTATTTGGGCTGTCTTTCAGTCAGATGTACCTCATCCATCAGGCCGTGTTCCTCTTCTGGCTTGCTTGCATGAACGTATTTCCATCTGTCAAACCTGTTAACATACATGATGGGCGCACGCTCGTAGCACACACACACACACACACACACACGCGCACAAACACAAACGCAATGCTCGTTTTTCATATCCTGGACATGACAACTAGAATTCATTTGCATTGAAGAATGAGAACCCGAGAACCCTTCTTAAACGATCATAAATACGTTTCTTTTCCAAAAGAAGAGGCACTTGAAAGGCCCATTGCAAGAACGGGAAAAGAAGGTTAGCAGAGTTCACGCCCCGCTTCAATCCTCGTCTCAAGGGAAGGACCTTGGAAGTGACAAGAACATTATCTTTGAGCTGTCTAATTCGTAGGGCTGCTCAGAGCCGTGCTGTTCTAGCCGAGGCCTGGAGAGGAACTGTCAGGTTTGGCAGGCTAAATTTGATGCGAATCGGCAGGCAGATTATGGATGTGGCATTTGGGCTCCTGGCAGTGGTTCATTGGCGTAGCATGGCACATCTCTGAGCCAGGCTGAGTGACACCTCTAAAGGCCCACAGTGCTTTTCACCTGACACTCAAAGGCCACCTGGAGCCTGGATCTACACAAACACGCATACACACACACACACACACGTTTATCACGACCTATTTTCCTATTGCATGCACTCTTTATCCGTTTCATTTTCTCTCACCTTCATTTTTCTCATCGTTTCTTTACCTAATTGCGTAGTCACGTGCTTTTAGTCCCAGAGGAGATTCTCAAAGTGTGCCAAATGCATTAGTAACTTTCCTCAGGCTCCACACACACCTGTCTTCGTAAGACCCCGAGCATGCGACGTTCCCCTGTGCTTTTCACTTTCGCGATCTTTGCATGCCAGCCTCTTTTATAAGTAGCTCAGCCAGATGAATGAAGGTGCAGGAATCGATTAGCGTTCGCAGGTCTTGCGAAGAGAAAGCGAAGCAGAGAGGCAGATCATGACTGCTGGTGTAATGATGCATGTTTACTGGATCGGATCGCTTTCAGGCAAACTCTGCCGTCTCTTCACCCCCTGCTGCGCTGCACATTTGGGTGATTGTTTCACTCAAAATCCTAACAGGCCTAATTGTGACAAGACTGTTAGCATAAGCGCACGCTTATCCTGGACGTGCTTCAACAATCACATGCAAATATTGGTTTAAATGGATTAGATTATTTTGACTCTCCACATCATATTATATTCCTTGGGCGAATATTCAGCAATAACCAATAAAAACCCCGCGATTCTGCTTCGTATCAAACGGCCGCTCGGCTTTGCTGAGTCAGACGCTTTCGCTCTCCCGCCTTTTGCGAGTCAGGGCGAAACATCCGAGCGAGGTAATATGCAGAGATGCCTTTTTAGTGCTTTCAAGTGTTTTTGATCCTCTCGAGCGACTAAAGTGGTGGTCAGCGTTAATCTCGTTCCACTCGAATCAATTCCACAGTGAAACCGTAGCGGGCCGAGACGTCTTCGCAGAACTCGAGGCGGCTGAAATTGAGATCCGTGATCAATAGTTACATTGGAAAAGCTTTTAGAACAACTGTAGAGTTTGAAAGGCGTTATTAAAGTGATGTTTGGTGGGTTAGAGAATATGCATGGGAGGATAGCAATTTGGAGTGAGTCACGGTTGTTAAAGCGGACAAACAAATGAAACATACAGAAGAAAAAAAAAACAGATAAACTGAAATACAACAATGTACCAGTGTTTATTGCCTCTAAAACTAGCTGAAATAAAACGAAGAGTCCACTGTCTCAAAGTGTTCAGTGGCAGCTGGATGGAAAAGAGTGCGTGCCCATTTTGAGGATATTACACAGTGTATACAAAATGTAGTCTCTGTGCATTATGCATGCTTGTTTCCCCAGGACTCACATAAACTGAAAAACTACTGAACTTCCCAGGATTATTCACTACCAGTCAAGAATTTGGAGATGCTTTCACAAAACAAATCTGATATGTATGGTACTGCGCAAAGAAATGCTATAAAGCAAAAAAATAAATAAAGTTTTAGAAGGAACTTTTAGAGAGAAAGTTTGTAAGAGAATCTGTCTCAGTTCTTCCGGAGACTCACTGGACTGTCATACCTGCTTCCGTTTTTGCAGATAAAACCGGACTTCTTTGATGATTTGTATGAAAAGTGGTGCATTATATAATATGTTGTATTTTCCTGTACCGTTTTTACTTTTGTTGTTGTTGTTGTTGTTGGGGAAAAAGTAACATTTGGAATAATTTTTTTTGTTTTCGGACTTAATAATGCAAATGTTATCAAGTAAACACTCAATTAAAAAATTTGTGTTTATAAAGAAGTTTAGAGTACCTAATCGTTTCGTACTTTTGCACAGTGCTGTACATTTAAACATAACACAGGTATTTATTGGTTCATATATTTCCTGGTTGCGTGACGCACTACAAGCACGCGCAGAACACCCAAGAATACCGTCCGTGCTAAACTGCACGCATCAATCGATACCTTCTGGCCATCAGGAGGAAGTCGTTTTCTGGATAAATCCACTCGTACAGGTAACGGACGAACGTTTTGCATTGTGCGGAAACAGTAACGAAACAGAGTACATTACAAACAATGAAGGATATACGCTATATCATAACGTGCTACGTCACCGACAGGATCGGATAAGTCTTTGTCGTCCCTTTACGGCCCCTGGAGTCCTGCTTGGAAGGTCGTGGGTTCAAATCCTGTGAGCAAAGCCTTTAACCCTCAGCTGCTCAGTTGTATAGAAATGTAAGTCGTTCTGTATAAGGGCGTGTGCCAAATGCCATAAATGTAAATGTCATGCATAATTCTTTGTAATTACGGCATAATATGATTATAATAACTAAAGAGATTAAGTGGTTGAAGATGTAATTGGGATCGTGTCCAATGTTATTTGTATTTTTTTTAAAAAAAAACAAAAAAACAGGACTCTGTGGTTCATATTTCCAGCACATTTATTAACCTTCTCTGTTCTTTCAAACGGATTCCCTTGTGCTTGTGTTGGGAGAGAGCGAGAGCAGGGTCTCTAGACAGGCTGTGCGGGGGGTGGGAGAAGCCAAGGCTAAGCACCAACACCAGGAAAGAAGAGCAAGCTAGGGAAGCTATATTTGTGTAGTACCTCAGTCAGCATGGGCTCAGTCTACCAGTACTTAGCAAATCAAAGAAAAGGGTCGAGCATGAAGAGAAATCAATGGGGGAGAGCGCAGTGCATTTATCAGCCGGATGCTGGGAGAGGGAGATGGGAGGCGTCCCGCCGCGGGGAGCCTGGCTTTCTGAACTTTACTAATTGGAGGAGGGGAGAAAGTCTAGGGGTGATGGATGGAGTGGAACTTCAATGTGATTGGGCTCTAATGGATGATATGGCTACACACGCTGACTGGTGCCCAAGGCTTCAGAATTACTCCACACACACACGTACATATACATACACACACGCACAGAGCTGAGTATTACTACACACTGTTTTAGGCATGAATCCTTGGCATTACTCAAAATGCAATCTTCCTTTAGAGCACACAGCTTTTAGTTCTTGCAAGCACTTTGTTTCCCTTATTTTGTTAGACTACTTAGTTTGTATCCTCTCTCTCCTCTCTCTCTCTCTCTCTCTCTCTCTCTCTCTCTCTATGTGTGTATTTTCCACACTCTATTCTCCGTTGCGTCTATCTCATTATGGTGATGCTGTTTCTGCAGGGACTGTAAATGAAGTGTTAATCTCTTCCCTCATCAATCCGCGTGCCTCCGTGAGCCCCGGCCCACTCCCCCTCTCACTCCTGCAATTCTGATGACTGGCACTTTTGCTTGTTTTAAGCAAGAAGAGTTTGGCTAAATTGAATTTTAATGGATCGCGCTTCCCAAGCGAGAGGCGTAATCCATTATTCGACGGCCGTGATTCCGCCAGCCCCTGCTTTTGATTTATGGAGAGAGGGACGCGGGGGTCAAAGGTCAAACGGATGGTGCAGAGAGCGTAGCGTCTGTATTTTGGAGTCTTTTAGCAAAAGGGAAAGGACGGAGTATACTGGATTAAAAAGGACTGCTCCTGAGAAATACTCAGGAGCACACTAGGAGGTTGTTTGGTGTGGTTTTTTTTTTCCCCCCTTCTTCTTTCCCCGAGCCCTTCTGACTGCAGATGCAGCGTGTGGTTGGATAAACAGCACATATCCCTGACTGAAAGCAAGTCTTATCTTTTTTCCTTCAAAGGCCATGCTTTACGTGTCCATTCCTCTGCCTGACACGCCTCGACTGAAATCTGATAAACATCAGATTGTAAACACAATGTCCGATGATATCAAGGACATGACGTTGTTTGGTAGCTGAAAGTCTGTTACTGGGGGGAAAAAAAAAGAACGTGGCTAATAAAGATCATCCTTTGCCGTCCTCGTGGCAGATAAACAAAATAACTCGCTGTTTGTAGTTTGATTAAAAAGAGCAGCGTGACATGTTGAGCTAATATGTAAGGAATAAAGTATAAGGCATGCTGTTATGTTTCCAATTTCAACACTTTCTTTCTTAGAAATGTTAACACTGCTAAGTTCAAGTGTAACGGTGTTAAAAGAAGGAGAAAAATTAAAAACATAATGTGATCATGAGGTGTTGGGCCACCATAAACCACCGGAACACCTTCAGTGCACCTTATAGTGCACCGCATAGTTTCTACTCTATTTAGAGTGTTTTACTACACTACTGTATAATCAGATTTATTTCATTTTTTTATCAGTGTTAATGTCCAAGAGCAATGGTAGTCGTGTGAGTTGGATAAACCATTTACAAAAGCACCACCTCAGTTTTAAATGAATAATGTCTACAGTTCCTTGCTAATGGATCTCACAAAGCAAACATCTAACATGGCGCACGCCTCGCTGTACTATCAGGTTTCCATACCACGTCTCTGAGCGCTCGGTTATTATTCATGCATAGCATCGTCTTTAAGAAATTCGGTTGGATTTTCTGGGTGGAAATTGGTCCTTGATGTTATTCTAAAAGGTGCCGTGTGGTAAAAGGAGGTCAGCAGCCTCAGGCTCGGACTGGCCATAACACCTCTAAGCTCCTCTGTCAGGGTTGAGAGATCGTGTAGCGCTTAATGATCTTGCTTTGTTTAGAGCACAGGCGTAATTAACACAGTGACTCTGAGACCACCTGTGCAGCCCAGAGTTGCCCGATTTGATCACCTTACCCAGCACCGAAGGTCTAGACTAATTAAAAGAGGAGGAGAGAGAGAAGGAAAAACTGAGAGAGAGAGACCTTGACCTACAGTGTTAACTCTGGGACAGGAGAAACGTGACCAAAGGAGAAGAAAAAAAAGCAGATAGTGAGATCCCAGATATTGAAAAGCAACAGACTTGGCTAGAATGACAAACTGCCTGATTGATGTTGGTTTGTCTCTAGAGAATGGTCTAGTCCTTGAATAAAAAGATAGATATTTCTCAGCTCAACACTGAAAGCAACAGGGCCAGTCGCACAAACGAAACGTAATTTGGTTCGTAATTCTCACACAAATGAGTGAGATCAACAAGAGTGTACAATAAAGTGTTAACTCGAGTTAACAACAAACTATAGCCACGAAAAAGCAGATTTAGTCTGCATTCAGATACGTTGAACTAGCTTCATTGTCATTGTTGGACACAACGAAATGGTGGTTGTGTGTGGTACAGAACGAGGAACGTTGTACATACAGGTAAGTATAAAGTTTAAACTTTAGTCTTCATTGAAGGTGTCATTTGGTGCAACTGTTAATCTTTTAAACTATTAATGTACATTCAAACTAGGCTATTTCTGATCTGGTGCAACTGGGTATGGATAACATCTAAACGTGGAGCATAGTGTTAATAATAATAATAATAATACTGTTAATAATACTGCAGCGAGACTATGGGATTTTGGGCGGGGAAATAAATGGTCCCAGGTTAATCCGGATAATCACTGAACTTCTGTGTTTTTGGACTTGATAAACACTGATAATCATTTGGGAATCTGTTTGCATTCGTCTGTGTATTATTAAACCAATTCATTTTTAGTCTGCCTTTTTATATATAAGCCCAATTTTCTCCCGATTTAGTCGTCGCCGATTCCCACACCATTATCTCCATCTCCCCTGGCGCACAACTTTTTTCTATTAAAAAAAAATAAAGTTTACAAGCGGTCCAATCCAGATCAGTATGCATTTTCGATCGCTGTGGATCGCCTAAATTTCATTTCTGGTCCTAACCAAAGGAAGTTGCATAAAAAGCAATCAGCCAATCATGAGCCATATTATTAGCTTGGCACAAGCAAGAAAGCTTTGCATCTGTTAAATGCTGCAGGACATTACAGGCGGCAGCTGTTCGCTCCGGTTTGGGCAGAACAGTCTGTATTCACACAGCGTCCCGAGCTAAATGCACCGTTTCTGGATCAGGGCTTTTTACGTCAGCATTTGTTAATGAATTCCCAGGTGGCCGGTCGAAAAAATGTTCTCCGCAGGCCTGTTCACGAGCTTCTTCTGCTTATGTGCTATGTACGACCCAGTCTTCCATCAATCACAGAACAGAAGCCCGTATACATCATGGCTGAAAGAAAAGCAGTCGTTTGAAATGAGTGTCATTTTAGATAACGGCTCACGTTACAGTGCGCTGGAGCATATATATATATATATATATATATATTATACACGGTGTCTTACTCAAGTGTTTAGCCCAAACTACTCCAGTTGGACTTAATTAGGACTACAGTATACGTCACGAATGCACATGAAATCGCTAATAATATCAAGGTGAGGGGGAAAATCAGTGTAGTTTGCAAAAAAATGTACAAAAAAACACCACCACCTGTTTGAATTAGTTTGGTAAGAGACATCATATTATTTTTAGCTTGCTAATGAAGAATGGTTTATTATTAACACGTTTTGTCAGTAGCTGTTTGCATCTGTGATTTCGTTGTTGTTGTTTTTCTTTTGTTTAATTTTTGTTTTGTTTTTAAATAAAATATCTTTTTTTATTATTTATTTATTTAATTTTTTTTTATTTATTTTTTTTTAATATCCTTCAAATCAGTTACCAGTCCTTGTGATTATACGATCATTTAAAACATGGATTTGCTGGGCTGAATTAGAAACTTTATCGGGCCATGAGTTAATGAGTTGAGTTTATTACAGAAACGACTAGCTCTTGTTTATACTCCTTCTGGTTCCATCTTCTGTCACATGACCACGGTTTATCTTAGTGCACCATGAGCAAAACGAGTTGAACGTATAACAAGCTGTCTAAGGTCAGCAACAGATGGAGGGGAATATTCCGCCAAGATGTTTAATACACACTTGATCTCAGTGTTGTAGGACCTTCCCTCTAGCTAAGAAGGACAAACAGGCTAAGTGCAGATGTTGCGAGACGCTGATTGCTTTGAGGGCTGTTAATCGAGCGGAGAGTGGTGTAGCATTCATTATCTGATTACAGCGGAACCCCGCCTCCTCCGTCTTCGCCGACTAGAATTAACTCAAATGGAGTGTTATCCGTTTTCAAACTGCGTATTAGCAGGAAGCAGGCGTTGCCAGTGGCCGCGTCAGGTCAGAATTGACACATCTGAATGCACATGTGAAATTAGCAAGTGCTCCTCCCCTAAACCAAACCTACCTCTACGTTATAAGTGTATTTTGGGCTGGTCTTAATCGTACAGTTAATTGCGTTTTCGTTCGTTACTGTGGCCTTTAGAAAGGAAGGGGAGCATGTAATGCGGTCTCGTCCAAGTGTGTCCATCTAAGCAGCAGACCAGTCACTGAGATTAGTACTTACGGGATCCATCTTAGTTAGTCAAGATAAGATTGATTAAAATGCTTTTATTAGGCGTGAAATAGAAAGAGTGTGTTTGGAGATGATGGATCATTTTATTAGTAACTGATTGTCTTCATGCTGTGCCTTATGATCGATTCATGAAATTTTACTGGACCCAGTCGATTTGTTTGTGGCATCACCCTGTCATAATTCATTTGCAGAAAAGCTGAGAAAATTCTCGGACGTTCGATTTCTCGGAAGCCACGCAGACTATCGGTGCTGTCGGAGTTTTAGGCTGCGTCCGAAATCACATACTACCCTACTACACAGTATGCGAAAAGTAGGATGTCCGATTTTGCAGTGTGCAACCGATGGAGTCACTCACTACACGAGTCAAAAATTCCCACAATGCAACGGGACCGGTGCGGACGAGCTCAGAAAAACAAAATGACGGAAGACAGCGCGTCGGCTCTTTTTAAGTATTAAACCTTAGTTAACAGGACTTGTTTAACAATACCCGAATAAATTGTGAACTCGTTGAAGGTTTAAACAAGAAAACTCCATCGTATGATCTCCATCATGCCTTCCATCAACGAATTTACCTCAGCCTGTTAACCCCGCCCACATTACATTGCTAATAACTTTCCGGATGGGCATTTTTCCTTTAGTGTGGTTTCTTTAATCCGGTTGTCTCTTTTAAAATTTTATAGTTCATGATTACGTCGAAGGTCACATGACAATACCAACACTGCGGATGTAGTATGCCCGGGATCGTACCGATCGGTACATACCGTTTCAATGGCCGGAGTACGCGATTTCAGACGCAGCCTGTGAAGCCTAACCCCATAACAATTAACTGCTCACGTTATCTTGAACATCACCCTTTATTGATTCCAGTGTCCAGGTGACTGACCTTTTAGTGACCCCTGAAACGATTAGGGGTCAGTGTATTCCTCGCCCATCTTCATTATGCTGTCCAGCACCTTATCATCAAGCCATGCCCTGTTGCGTAGAAACTATCGCGATCTACAGCAAAGCCAGCGAATTCCATCAGCTCATTATCATTATCAATATCTTCAAAACAAGTGCACAGTTTCAGGCCGTAGCTGGTGGTGTGGGAGGAAAAGCGTGTCTCTGAGACAGAAAGCCGTTGTTCAGTAAATGAAGTTTTACAGACAGGGCTACGATTTCAGAATATTTATTGCACTCTTTTTTTTTTTTCTTTTCTTTTTTTAATTCGCCGAACGATTCGTTGTGTTTTTGTTTTACCGCTATAACTCTGTTAAGCCCGTTTGAAGTGTTGCTCGAATTAGATTTCTTCTTATTTTGCTCAAGGGGCTTTCATTATCTTTTATTTTATCTCCGGAAAAGAGAAATCCCAGGACAGCAGCGAATAATGAAAAAAAATGGAATGCAGGCATATGCGCGGTCACGTAAGGTTGACAGATATTAGTATATTTAGATTTGTAAGGATTTACTTATAATGAATTTGCCTGACCATTTTGAGCGCTGTGTAATGGTTATTGCGAGTAGCTCTTGAATTAGGATTCGGTCACGTTTGCATTTAATGTGCTGCTTAGCCAGATGTTTAAGGGGAACTCTCGGATGATTCTGATGCGTTATAATCGCGCACAAGCTTAACGTCTAACATCTGTACAAACGATGAGGTTGGGTCAAGTCATTTTGATCAATATTCTATTAATATGCCTGCGCAGTGAGATGAAGTAGGACGCCTCGGTGACGACGATGCACTTCGAATGCCTTTGTTGTATAAATAATGCAGATAATTCTCACACGATGGAGCATTTTGCAATACAGACTCCATTTTGTGCCCCGATTATATATAAACGATCTGTTCACAACGATTTGAGCCGAAAGAATGATTCGAGATCATAATGATCGTTATTCTCAGGCAACTATTTCTAACTAACAGTTGTGTCTTGTGTTAATAAAGTAATATATTACTTTACATGTAGCATATTAGTAGGTTGGATTGGCTGAAGTTCATTGTTGGCCACTTAAATGGTAAATGGCGCACTTATATAGCGCTTTCATCCAAAGCGCTTTACACTGTGTCTCATTCACTCATTCACACTCACATGGTAGCAGAGCTGCCATGCAAGGTGCTAGCTTGGCATCGGGGGCAACTTAGGGTTCAGTGTCTTGCCCAAGGACACTTCGGGATTCGAACCACCAACCCTACGATTAGTGGATTAGTGGACAGCCCGCTCTACCGACTGAGCCACAGCCGCCCCAGTGGTTTCAACAGGACCTGTACACTTACTCCTTTATCAGCCAATCACGTTTCAGCAGTCCACTGCAGAAAACTGTACAGATACAGGTCTTGCTGAGAGGTCAGAGGAGAACGCCCAGACGGTAAGTCGGATAACCGCTCTTTACAACCACGGTGAGGAGAAAGGTAAAGCAGTAGAAGCATTTTCGAAGAAAGGTGTAAAGCAGTAGAACTGGCATTCAGTAGAAAGTGCGGTGTATTAACACTTATTAGCTGTTATCAATTTGAAGCATTTAGTATCATGCACAAAATAACTGCTTTAAACTATGAACTGAGTTACTTGTTTATATAAGAGAGAAATGCACTGCTTAAAACACACACACACAAACATACACACACACACACACACACAAACACACACACAGATGCTGAATGCTGACATGAGGTTTAAGTAGATAAATGGCACCTTTCTACTTTCTGAAAGCAGAAATGTATTTGGAAGATGAGCTTAATGAGTCCTCTCCCCATCACGTAGCTAAAATAACAGCAATACTGAGAGAGAGAGAGAGAGAGAGAAAGAGGGGGGGAGGATGTGGGAAGGGTGAGAGCTGTGGGTTTTTTTTGTTGTTTTTTTTTTTTTTTTTAAAGAGAGTACCATTAACATCTTCCTTTTTGTTCTCTGTAAGTGGAAGTTGTTTACCATCTGATTTTCTAAAAGATTGCCGTTATTAATGATGATCACATAATTAGTTTGAAGTGTTACCTAGAGGATTTGTTAATGTGTTTAAAGTTTGCTCTTTGCATTTGCCGGAGTTCCTCTGAGGCACCGTGAGTTGCAAAAGAGGATGTTATCTTGTGTGTGTGTGTGTGTGTGTGTGTGGTGAAGGCTAGAGGGAGTGTTGCTTATCTAATGGTCAGAAAGTATCAGCTCTGTGGAGCAGAGGGTGTATCAGTGTGAGAGGGACAGGCGAGATGAGTGTCTGAGGTGGGATTTTGGGTTGTGTGCTTGTCAGATTTATACAAAATATGTAAGTTTAAAATGCCTTGTGTCATTCTTTCATTTGTTGGGGGGGGTGGATGATGGTGGATATAGGTGGTCGGTGGAGGATAGGAATATCTGACAGTTTTGACTTTGTGGGGACATTTGTCTTTAATAATAATAATAATAATAGTAATAATAATAATAATAAAAAGCTTCATTCAGTGGAAAGTTTCCACAAGGTTACTATGACTGTGTGTGTGTGTGTGTGTGTGTGTGTGTGTGTGTGTGTGTGTGTGTGTGTGTGTGTGAGAGAGAGAGAGAGTGAACGATCTGATGTGCGACAGCTGTGAAATGTGCTCTGACAGTGTGTGGAGCTTCAGCCAGTCCTGTCAACGCTCACTCTGAAGAGGTCCAAACCCACAATTCATGCGCACATATACACGCACACACACGCACACACATACATACACGCCGTCTCTAATTAACACAGAATGACACAGCATGAGACCAGCTATTTTTAGCTCATCCACCTCCACTCTTCAGACAACAAACCGCTAACGCCATGTAGCACCTGTCATAGCCGAGGTGATCGTAGCGAGAGCGACAGCAGGGGTGATGAGTGCTGCGGGACGAGACCCGTTTATTCCTCCAGTTCAAAATCACTTTATCTGATTTCTCTGACATTCCTTAAGGATTCGGATGTGTTGAGGCTACAGGTGTTCGTGCTAAATCGCTCGTAAAATATCTAAACGCACTTTGTCCTGACATACACACGTTGTTAGAAAGACGCTCAAGTCAGCAGAACATGACCTTCGGTTCTTTGGATTCTGTTTTACTG
>JAFFST010055681.1:39573-63747 GCA_022414735.1 Noturus placidus
TATATATATATATAATTATATATTATATATTCTAATAATATGAAGAAGAAAGAGGGAAGTAATATTTCTTTCATCATAATCTAAGTTTCAATCGTTCTCATCTGTGTATTAAAACTCATAAAGAGCTCTGTTTGCTCACTGACTGTGGTTTCTGTTTGACTCCGATCTCTACTTAAGGCCTCGGATATTTCTCATAACCACATCAACGTTTCTCAGTGAAGAAGTTTGACGTGATGTTTGCAGTCGTATTAATAGAGCCTCTCCTGTGTCAGTGATGCACAGAGCTGGGCCACTCGTTTGAGCAGAGTGCTTATGATAAATTGGGGCAGAAATCTCCTGTGTGTGAGTAAAGTGGAACCCGTTCTGAAATTCAATCAGAACGGGAAAAGCCGAAGCGTACTGTCCGGGTCTGGTTAAGGGTGTGTTGGGTAATTAAAGCACTGTCCGGGTTTTTATGTTTGTTTGTAAGAAACCAATCTGTGAAAGGAAAAGAAGGAGGCTATTTCTTTACTTCAAATAGCCTCCTTCTTTCCTTTTCACAGATTGGTTTCTTACAAACAAACAAACATAAAAACCCGGACAGTCGTATGAAATAAACGGATGTGAATAAGCAAATTAAAATCTCTCTTCTGAATGAATACTAATACTAATTAGCATCCTTCATCCTTTTACCTACTCACTCAGTCTCTGTTTTTATCTCTTTATACAGTGGCCATCCTGCTGAGAGATGACTACTTTGTGCAAGGCGCAGGTCTGCCGGGTCGCTTTAAAGCTGAGAAGGTGGAGTTCCATTGGGGCCAGAGCAACGGTTCAGATGGCTCCGAGCACAGCATTAACGGCAGGAGATTCCCCGTCGAGGTGAGAGTCTTACCTTAGATCGAGAAGTCTCAGTCAGACTTATGCGCCATACAACACAGCATATGACATCACTGAAATATTTATATAACATAGGCATTAATACCAAAGGACTGTTAAATTCTCAATTCTGATTGGTCAGAAGCAACCTTGATTCATTTAACAGCCGTAACAGAAGCTCTGATTTATAATTATAAAGGTTATATCTATGCGTTTGGTTGTTTTTTTTTCAGGAGGTGCTGTTATCATCTATGTCGTTTCTTTTTTCCTAAAGTAGCCCCTCCCAAAGTGTTACATTCCTACATCACACGTTCCCTGTAGAATCCAATCGAGGTTAGCGTTATTGATCTTATAACTTGGTGGAGTTTAATGCTCAGAAACAATACACATCATAATTTCTGTGTAATTAAATGTAATCTAGCAATTAAAAAAACACAACAATTCTGCACTTTTTCAGCCATTTTTCTATGTTGGAATCTAATGATTCGCAAGAAAAAGGTTCTTTTGACATCCATATTTTGGGTGGGGGAGAAAAGGCTAGTTTACGTCTACTGAAATTGTTCTTTGTGTTTCGATTTTGAAAAATCTCCTAAATATGTGTAATCCATGTTCATTTACAACTAGGATCGTTTTCCCATGTGTTCGGGTGTTTCTTCGCTACGATGTGTACATGCTGATGGCGATGCATTTCTATTCATTCATTGCATTTCAACTTATTGAGCTTTACTTATACTAGAAATCACAACAAATAGACAGAGAAGCTCCTTGAAGGCCGATGTCATCACGGTGTAAGTGGAGACAGGCATTAGGAATCCCAGCCAAAGAGAAATGTGAAAGAGGGAGGGAGAGTAGCTGTGGATGAGCGTAGGAGTGGTACAGAGGGCGTTCCTGTATCGATTAAACACTGCGTTATGTACAGGCACTCTCTCCCGGGGGCTGACCAGCAACCGAGGATGCGTCGTGCTCTCTCTCTCTCTCTCTCTCTCTCTCTCTCGCTCTCAGATTTATTGCCGTGCCAGCCTGGCAGCTTTTACACACAATAAGAGCTCCTTTTATCACCCTCTTCAAACATGCAAGCGGTCCACCCCGTACGGCTGCCAAGTCCCAGCCGGCTCTCGCTCTTAACTCGAATGGGTGTCATTCTGTTTCATTGTCTGTCTTTTATTAGCGCCCGGTCCCCCTCCCCAAGCCGAGGTGCGCAGTTAGCATATGAGCTAAGGAGATGACTCGGGTGCCAATTCGCACTTATTGGCAGTTAGATGATGTCACCCCGACACAAATCATGTCACTTAGGAAGAGCGTCAGTGCTAAAGTTTAATGTGCTCAGCAGGAACAGCCCTCCTAATGCTTAACACTCACTCAGACTTCACATGACTTCCCTGATTTACAGTACAAAATGTCCATAATTTAGGCCTTGATTAAATATTAAGCAGCAATTTCCCAAGCACAAATTAGCCCCTGAAACAGCCCTAAGCGTTCCGATTTGCAATTTTCACCCGCATGGCGCAGGAGCACGTGGTGTCGCAAGGGCAGAGTCACACTGCGCTGCTTGATTGATTAGTCTGGTCTGCTGAACTGTGTAGATCTGTGGTCTTCGAGATCGATTACCCAAGTCTGTCAAGCTACGTGCACCACTACTCCAGAGCCTGGAGAATGCAGATTAGAACAGAGGAAAGACGATAGAGACGTAGAAAGAGTGCTTCGACCAGACAAACAGAAAGCGTAGAGAATAAGATAGTCACTAAACAAACTCAATAATCAGAAAAAGAAAGCGTGAAGTGAAAGAGCAGCTGAACACACAGGTGATGTGTCTGTGAGGAACTGATGGTTTATACGAGTCGCCTTCACCTGCGTGACTTACAATTAACACTCCAGCTAATGAGACAGATTGAGGTGAGGGCAATTTAAATATGTAGTTTTAGGTCCCTTCACCTCTGTGCATAATGAACTCTATGGAAAAAGGCAACACATCAGTACTACTCACCAGTAGGTGTGCCATTCACTTTTAAAGTGAGTTTGACATTGTTTAAGGGATGTCAAGTGCAAGCACAGGGTTTATTAAACTGAATTAGTGATGCTAATGAGGACCATCCAGTTTGACATCGAGAAATACCCTCGATGTTGGAACCTTTTTTTATATTTTAATCTGGAATAATATCTGATGCATTTGAACTAGGAATACCCATTGAATTGCCATTCACTCTAAAATATATATATATATATATATATATATATATATATATATATTTTATCCATCCATCCATCTTCAACCGCTTACTCCTTTTCAGGGTCACGGGGGAACCTGGAGCCTATCGGGCACAAGGCGGGGTACACTCTGGACAGGGTGCCAGTCCATCGCAGGGCACAATCACATACACACTCACACACTACAGACACTTTAGACACGCCAATCAGCCTACCATGCATGTCTTTGGACTGGGGGATGAAACCGGAGTACCCGGAGGAAACCCCCGACGCACGGGGAGAACATGCAAACTCCGCACACACATGGCCCTGGCGGGACTCGAACCCCGGACCCTGGAGGTGTGAGGCGGATGTGCTAACCACTAAGCCACCGTGCGATCTATCTATCTATCTATCTATCTATCTATCTATCTATCTATCTATCTATCTATCTATCTATCTATCTATCTATCTATCTATCTATCTATCTATCTATCTATCTACCTATCTACCTTCCTTCCTTCCTTCGAGTTAATAGTAGTTAGTAGTCTTATTTTTAAAATGATCACTTTATAATAATGTAACCAGGACACTATCTCACTGCCACTGACCTGGCTATTCATCTCACTTGTTTCCTGTTAACACTCATTTACTTCCTTGTAGTTTTTTCTTTTTAAAATACCCCTGCATTACTCTGTTTGCCTGGCCCTTAAACCCCACCCCCTTTTTCTTCTTCTTCTTTTTTTACCCAGGAGTTTGTCTGCTTAATTGTATTTTAAAGAAATGCCTCGCGCTTCCATTCATCTCCCTCCGCTTCGTGACATCGTCTTCGATTGAAGTACTTTATTGATCCTATGATAGAACGAAAAACCAATCAGCAGCAAGTATAATGGACATAATAAAAAAATAATGAGCATAATAATAATGTATAATGCAAATGTAACATCATAAGAGGACAATGGTGTAGCAGTAGCAGAGGTAATGAGAATGATAGATCATGGTAATGATGATAATTCATCAGGGTGGACAAATCAGTGTTGTTGGTTTATGACTTTATGATCCTCTTCTGTTGAGTACAGAAGAATTTTTTGTTGTTGTTGTTGTCATATTGGTTGTAGGTGGTTTCAGTGCTGACTGAAAAACATTCACGGACTGTATGGTTTTGTTTGCAGGAATCATTATATCTCTTTTTTTTCCCTTTTGTCTACCTCCTGTGGTTTTTTTTTTTTGTTGTTTCTCCTCGCTTGTTTTAGATTGAGAGCCAGACACAGAGAGTTCAGATAATTAAACCGAGCCCCAGAGGGCCTTTCCGAGTTTGACTGACACTCGAGCTACAGCCATAGCCTTTTTCTAGTCTGCAGCTAGTGGCCCTTGACTTCAGTTTGAAGGCTGGCTGTTGTGTATCATCATGATTGAAGAGAAGACGCTCTTAGGCACTTTCCTGTCCTTCATGTGAACACTCGATGCCAGCCGAGTCGTCCTCGGCGTGGACAAAAGACAGGCCCGAGTGCTGTTCATAGCCTGAGCAACAAGCTTTCCGTCACTCAGCCTAGGAGTAAGTAGAGGTGCTCCGTCCTGATGATGTGGATTTTCGTTCCTCTACTCACACCCTTTGTCCTTTTCTTCCACGAGCTGATGCGAGTAAAGGGTGAAATTGTAAGGCTGTTTGTCAATCAGAGAGCTTCATGGTTACATTCTGGGTCCCATGGCGATCCGAACATCAGAATTTGTGAAGAGAATGGAGGCATGTTTATAAGCTAGCTTTGTACGGACTGATATTTGCTGTGTTTTATGAGAAAGACATAAAACACAGAGAAAGAGAGATATATCGTTCGACCTCTCCCTCAAGTCTCACATAAGAGCTGGCTGAGGAGGTGGCAAAAAGAGTGAGAGAGCAGATGATTGAGATGAGGTGTGACAGATGTCTATCAAGTGACACTTTAGCGGACGCTCCACCGCCAAAAAGGGCACCACAAAGGGTGAAATCTACAGGGAGAACAAGAAATAGAGAGAGTATGAGGGAGGAAAAAATAGACTTGAGACCGCACATACCACATGCTTACCTCTCACACTGATCTACACTAGACTACAGCTACATTTAGCAATTATCACCCACCCTTTAAACTCCAAACGGGACCTCTTTAACACAGGCTATAATAAGACGCCATCTTATTGCCTTAGCGCTGCATTAAAACCAGTCTTCTGTTAAAAATCGGTGTTCTGTTTTATTAGAAAATGTCTGTAGCGGCAGCCCCGCTCAGTCGCCGGCCTGCCTTATGAATACGCATGAGACGTTCTGGGCCGTGCGCGAGATTTGCTGCGAAATGCCATTCTCATTTTCCTTAGTCGTCTGGCTGAATGATTTATGAATTACGAGGCTTGCCATTTAGTAATTGTTCTCTAATAAGGTTCCTGAATGGCGTGATTAAGTGTGCGCCCGCTGAGCCTGGTCCTGCTGCTTTAACTGTAAATGGATGGTTAATATGCTTAACGCATCACGCTCCGGCCCTGCATGTGTTTAGCGTCAGGCATCAACCCGCATTCAAAGCTTAACCCGGTGCAGGGAGACAGTTGTGCGCAGGCGTGCATATACGCAGATGTGTACGTTAGCATGTGTTCATAAACACAAGCATGATCGAGTGTGCACACACATATACTCACTCTCTGGCTAGAAATTTCAAACCAAAAAAACAAGCTAAGCCGTAAACAAATGTGGAAGTCGTCTCCTTGTGCGTCGTGTGTTGTGTGTATTGATCCCTGACCCTGGCAATTTGTGTCTGTGTGTGAGTAAACTGACGCTGTCAGCCCGAGGTTAATGCCAGGGCTCAGCATGACACCAGTGGCTTAGGCTTATTAGGCTGTTGCTATGCTGTCACACAGACATAAATAATGACAGAGTAATTACCGGACTGTCTGTCTCGCAGTGCAGGCTGAAAACATTACAGTCACCACTGCCAGATCCGCAGCGTGTTACCTTAAAGGGGACGCTTAGAATTTTTTCAGATTAACAAGGATATTTGGTTGGTTATGGAGTTGGTTACGGAGTAAGTTATGGAGTTGGAGTTGGTTACGGAGTTGGTTACGAAGTTGGTTACGGTTACCAACCGTGGGGCGGCTGTGGCTCATTCGGTAGAGCGGGTTGTCCACTAATCCACTAATCGTAGGGTTGGTGGTTCGAATCCCGGCCCAGGTGATCCCATGCCGAAGTGTCCTTGGGCAAGACACTGAACCCTAAGTTGCCCCCAATGGCAAGCTAGCACCTTGCATGGCAGCTCTGCTCCCATTGGTGTGTGAGTGTGCTCTTATTTGTAATGTAAATGTAAAAATGATATTTCTGTAAAGCAGCTTTGAGACAATGTCCATTGTAAAAAGCGCTATACAAATTGATTAATTTAAAAAATATATATATTAATTAATTAATTTGTTACGCAGTTGGAGTTGGCTACGGAGTTGGTTACGGTTACGGAGTTGGTGTTGGAGTTGGAGTTGGTTACAGAGTAAGTTACAGAGTTGGAGTTGGTTACGGAGTTGGTTACAGTTACGGTGTTGGAGTTGGTTACGGAGTTGGAGTTGGTTATGGAGTTGGTTACAGAGTAAGTTACAGAGTTGGAGTTGGTTACGGAGTTGGTTACGAAGTTAGTTTTGGAGTTGGAGTTGGTTACGGAGTAAGTTACAGAGTAGGAGTTAGTTACGGAGTTAGTTACGGAGTTGGTTACGGAGTTGGTTACGAAGTTGGTTAGGGAGTTGGTTATGGAGTTGCTTACGGAGTTGGTTAGGGAGTTGGTTAGGGATTTATTTACGGAGTTGGAGTTGGTTACGGAGTTGGAGTTGGTTACGGAGTTGGTTACGGAATTGGGTACAGAGTTTGAGTTGGTTATGGAGTTTGAGTTGGTTGCAGAGTTGGAGTTGGAGTTGGTTATGGAGTTGGAGTGGGTTACGAAGTTGGTTATGGAGTTGGAGTTGGTTACAGAGTTGAATATGAAATTGGGTACAGAGTTTGAGTTGGTTACGGAGTTTGAGTTGGTTACGGAGTTTGAGTTGGTTACGGAGTTGGTTTACGGTTACGGAGTTGGTTACGAAGTTGGTTAGGGAGTTGGTTATGGAGTTGCTTAGGGATTTATTTACGGAGTTGGAGTTGGTTACGGAATTGGGTACAGAGTTTGAGTTGGTTATGGAGTTTGAGTTGGTTGCAGAGTTGGAGTTGGAGTTGGTTATGGAGTTGGAGTGGGTTACGAAGTTGGTTATGGAGTTGGAGTTGGTTACAGAGTTGAATATGAAATTGGGTACAGAGTTTGAGTTGGTTACGGAGTTTGAGTTGGTTGCAGAGTTGGAGTTGGTTACGGAGTTGGTTATGGAGTTGGAGTTGGTTATGGAGTTGGAGTGGGTTACGAAGTTGGTTATGGAGTTGGAGTTGGTTACGGAGTTGAATATGAAATTGGGTACAGAGTTTGAGTTGGTTACGGAGTTTGAGTTGGTTACGGAGTTTGAGTTGGTTACGGAGTTGGTTTACGGTTACGGAGTTGGTTACGGTTACAGAGCAAGGTGCTAGCTTGCCATTGGGGGCAACTTAGGGTTCAGTGTCTTGCCCAAGGACACTTCGGCATGGGATCACCCGGGCCGGGATTCGAACCGCCAACCCCACGGTTGGTGGATTAGTGGACAACCCGCTCTACCGACTGAGCCACAGCCACCCCGAGAACACAATATGGAGTTGGTTACGGAGTTGAATACGGAGTTGGTTTTGGAGTTGGTTATGGAGTTGGAGTTGGTTACGGAGATAGAGTGGGTTACGGAGTTGGTTACGGAGTTGAATATGGAATTGGTTACGGAGTTCGAGTTGGTTACGGAGTTGGTTACGGAGATGGAGTTGGGTACTGAGATGGAGTGGGTTACGGAGTTGGAGTTGGTTACAGAGATGGAGTGGGTTACGGAGTTGAATATGGAATTGGTTACGGAGTTCGAGTTAGTTACGGAGTTGGTTACGGAGATGGAGTTGGTTACGGAGATGGAGTGGGTTACGGAGTTGGAGTGGGTTACGGAGTTGGAGTGGGTTACGGAGTTGGAGTGGGTTATGGAGTTGGTTACAGAGTTGGAGTGGGTTAGGGAGTTGGAGTTGGTTAGGGAGTTGGAGTTGAACAGGAATCACTTTATTCAATAATGTTGGACTCAATATTCTTCTATATGCTTTTGACTTTCCTTTATTTTTTGGTTTTTCTTTATTTTTGTCAGTATTTTTATTGAAAACTCGCCTCCTGTTAGAGTGAATTTTCAAAGTCAAAGTTAATTAATGTATAGCAAATATTTCAAAGAATTTTACTTAATCATGTGCAAGTATTCACCCCCTACACATTAGTGTTTTGTAGAGCCACTCTAAGTATCTACCGGCTGTTTAGGAGCAATGGTTTGCCCATTCTTCTTGGAGTTTCTCCAAGCTAATGAAGTTGTTGGGGTTTTTTGTTTGTTTGTTTGTTTGTTTGTTTTAAATATGGAGAGATGTAAGATGGGCCTCAACTATCTGATGAGAAAAGTGCATGAACAATGCTTTCATCCAGCATTTTTAACCCCACAGTCATCTTTATCGTAACTGCACTGATTTCCTCTTAATTTCACTGCAGTTATTAAATCATTCATAACGGTTACAGGATAATATAAGCTTTCTATTAAAGTGATGCTTTTGTTTTAATCAAGTGGAAAGCTAAAAAAAAAAAGTCACAGAGGAGCGTGTAAAGGGTTCTGCCTTCTAAAATTGTACTTTTTGTAGGCAAAGCAACATGTACGGTTACAAAAAATAAATGACCACATTCAGATTTAGTATGAGAGTCTGTCACGTTTCCTGTATTTGCTGTATGTCGTAATAATTTACATAAGATAATGACAGATTCTGCGGTCCGGATTGAGGTTGGAAGTTCATTCCACCACAGAGGGACAGATACTGTGAAGCTTCTGGAAAGGGACCTTGCTGAACAGGCACTACTAAGCGTCAGTCATTGATAGATTGCAAATTACATGGGGGAACGTAAGCCTTCAGGAGAGTGTTGAAGTAGGATGGTGCTGTTCTAGACCAGGTCTTGTAGGTGAGCATCAAGGCCTTGAATGTGATGTGGGCGGCTACAGGAAGCCAGTGGAGGGAGATGATGTGGGTTGTGACATGGGTCCTCTTGGGCCGGTTGAAGACGAGGCGTGCTCATCTGAAGGGGTTTGATGGAGCTGGCTCAGAGGCCACTCTCCCTGGCACCTTTCATACAAATCTGATGAATCCAAATAATCACACAGTCCGTATCAATTGTTTTAGTTTACTTAATGGTTCCTGCTGTGTGGTGAAAATACCGAACAGGAACTCATCCAGGAATTTTCGCTAGGTACTAACCACTGCGTACTGGGAACACCTCACAAGACCTGTTGTTTTGGAGATGACCCAGTCGTCTAGCCATCACAAAAACCACCCTTATACAAACAGGTCTAGGTGTAAATAGACATAAGCAGAGCTGTGGTCTGATTGGGGCTTAAAGGTGAAAGGGACACTCGGCTAATTTCAGCCTGGGATGTTTCTCCAGGTCTTATCTCCAGCTGGGCTCACAATTAGAAACATGGAGCATTGGAGGACACATGGATTGTGAGATTCATTGGTGTTGAGCATTCTTTAATATCATGATGGACACTTCTCCGTCTCGCGTCTCGTCTCTGTCGCTGCTGTGAGCAAAAGAAAAGGAAAGAGCAAGCGTGGGAGTCTTTTCTGAGACCTTTATCCAGCTGCGCTGATAAGAGAAGCACAAAGTAAATTAACACACACACGTGATGGAAGCACTGGCGCTCATACACAAACACACAGCCCTACACGCTGGATATCAGAGATAAGAGATGGCATTGATGCATTGAATTTTATTTCCCATCAGCCTTTGCTGCTATAAGAAGCGCTTTGCGGAATATCATCTGATGGGATATGAAGATAGTTGGATGTAGAAGGTGACGCAGCTCAATAAGTGCAGGAAACACACGTTGCCTTGATGTTTTCTATAGTGTTCATGCACATCTGCTTCAGATGGCCATTAAAATTAGCATGTACTGTGGCTCTGCAGATGTGTGGTGGAGTGATGTCCACTGTGGACAGGACAAATGAAAATCAGAGCCTCTGTAGCGTCTTCTCTCATAGAGAATTGTGTGGTGATGTAAAGTGAGTGAACATGTGCTTATCCGCTGTACTGTTACTCTAGAGATACAGTGCGTGTGTTTTTCCTTTTCCATTTCATTCCTTTCCTTTTCCTTCCCTTTCCATTTAATTCCTATTTTTTCCTTCCCTTCCCTTTTCCTTCCCTTTCCTTCCCTTTCCTTCCCTTCCCTTTCCTTCCCTTTCCTTCCCTTCCCTTTTCCTTCCCTTCCCTTTTCCTTCCCTTTCCTTCCCTTCCCTTCCCTTTTCCTTCCCTTCCCTTTTCCTTCCCTTTCCTTCCCTTCCCTTTTCCTTCCCTTTCCTTCCTTCCCTTTCCTTTCCTTCCCTTCCCTTTTCCTTCCCTTTCCTTCCCTTCCCTTTTCCTTCCCTTTCCTTCCCTTCCCTTTTCTATCCCTTTCCTTCCCTTTCCTTTTCCTTCCCTTTCCTTCCCTTTCCTTCCCTTTCCTTCCCTTCCCTTTTCCTTCCCTTTCCTTCCCTTTCCTTCCCTTTCCTTCCTTTTCCTTTCCTTTGCTTCCCTTTCCTTACCTTCCCTTTCCTTCCTTTCCTTTTCATTCCTTTCCTTTCCTTTTCATTCCCATTTCTTTTCCCCTTTCCTTTTCCTTCCCTTTCATTTTCATTCCGTTCCCTTTTCACTCCTTTTTCTGATTTGTCTTATTTCAGCAGTGAGTGTTAGTGTGTGATTTATTCTGTTTGGTGAAGTTTGTACTTCACCTCAGACATTGCTGGAGATCATTTTATTCAAAACTTTCATCACATGAAAGTAGGTTACGCTAATCGTCTTTCCTGATCAGATCACATTACTGTGCACCTGCAGCGTGTGGGACCGGGAGCATGGGACTGTGTGTTACTGCAAGTGTGACCTCACACACACACACACACACACACACACACACACACACACACACACACACACTTAAAGCTGTGAGTTATTAAATTGAGAAAGCACAGAGACACAGAGAGAAAGATGGAGTGATGGCGTTAGGAAGAGGTAGGCGAGTGGTAATGCCATGTTGCCAGGTTTTGAGTCTGAATGAATGATTGATTGAAAACAAATTAGTTCTGAAACTCCCGAATGAGCAGATGTGCTTTCACTCCTCCTCCAGACCAGTTCTCTTTAACTGTGCTTCTTCTCTTTTAGTCCATCTATCTCACTCTTTCTGTCTGTCTCTCTTTTAATGTCTCTCCCCCTCACAGTCATACTGTCCCTGTCACATTCTCTCCCCATTTCCTTCTGTCGTTATGTCTCACTCTTATCCTCTCTTCATCATTCTCTTTTATTGCCAGGCTGAAAGAGAGAGGGAGAGAGCCTCTCTTTCATCACTCTTTTGTTGCCTCTCTCTCTCCTTCACTCTTCCTCTCTCTTTCATCGTTCTCTTTTGTTGCCTCTCTCTTCTACTCTCTCATCTCTCTCTCTCTCTCCCTCTCTCTGTGTCTCTTTCTCAGCACCTCTCTCTCTGTGTCTCTTTCTCAGCACATCTCTCTCTCCCTCTCTCTTTCCCTCTCTCTCTCTCCCTCTCTCTCTCCCTCTCTCTCTTTCTGTGTCTCTTTCGCAGCACCTCTCTCTCTGTGTCTTTCTCAGCACCTCTCTCTCTCTCTCTCTCTCTCTCTCTCTCTCTCTCTCTCTCTCTCTCTCTCAGCACCTCTCTCTCTCCCTCTCTCTCTCTGTGTCTCTTTCTCAGCACCTCTCTCTCTCTCTCTCTCTCTCTCTCTCTCTTTGTCTCTTTCTCAGCACCACTCTCTCTGTGTCTCTTTCTCAGCACCTCTCTCTCTCTCTCTCTCTCTCTCTCCCTCTCTCTCTCTCTCTCTCTCTCTCTCTTTGTCTCTTTCTCAGCACCGCTCTCTCTCTGTCTCTTTCTCAGCACCTCTCTCTCTCTATCTCTCTTTTTCATCATTCTTTTGTTGCCTCTCTCTCTCCTTCTCTCTCTCTTTCATCATTCTCTATCGTTGTCTCTCTCTCTTCATCGTTCTCTTTTGTTGCCTCTCTTTCATCACTCTCTTTTGTTGCCTCTCTCTCCTTCACTCTTCCTCTCTCTTTCATAGTTCTCTTTTGGTGCCTCTCTCTCTACTCTCTCATCGCTCTCTTTTTTTGCCTCTCTCTCCTTCACTCTCTCCCTCTCTCTTTTATCATTCTCTTTTGTTGCCTCTCTCTTTCATCACTCTCTTTCGTTTCCTCTCTCTCCCTCTCTTTCATCATTCTCTTTTGTTGCCTCTCTATCCTTCACTCTCTCCCTCTCTCTTTTATCATTCTCTTTTGTTGCCTCTCTCTTTCATCACTCTCTTTTGTTGCCTCTCTCTTTCGTTCCCTCTCTCTTTCATCATTCTCTTTTGTTGCCTCTCTCTCCTTCACTCTCTCCCTCTCTCTTTCATCATTCTCTTTTGTTGCTTCTCTCTCCTTCACTCTCTCCCTCTCTCTTTCATCATTCTCTTTTGTTGCCTCTCTCTCCTTCACTCTCTCCCTCTCTCTTTTATCATTCTCTTTTGTTACCTCTCTCTTTCGTTTCCTCTCTCTCCCTCTCTCTTTCATCATTCTCTTTTGTTGCCTCTCTCTCCTTCACTCTCTCCCTCTCTCTTTTATCATTCTCTTTTGTTACCTCTCTCTTTCGTTTCCTCTCTCTCCCTCTCTCTTTTATCATTCTCTTTTGTTACCTCTCTCTTTCGTTTCCTCTCTCTCTCTCTCTCTTTCATCATTCTCTTTTGTTTCCTCTCTCTCTTCTACTCTCTCTTCATCATTCTCTTTCTCTATCTCCTCTCACACTGATCCTCTCTCTTAATCTCTCCCTCTCAGTCTCTGTGTTCGTTCTTTCTTTCTGTCTCTTACTCTCGTTTCCCTTTCTCTCTATTACTTTGTCTCTTAATCTCTCTGTATCTCTCTCTCTCTAGCTCTGTCTCTCACTCACTCACACACATTCTCTCTCTAACTCTTTCTATTTGTTTTTCATGTGTCTTTCTCACTCTTTGTTTCTCTTGTTGTCTCTCCCCGTCTCTCCCTCCCTCCACTGCGACATTCTATTAAACCTTCACAGATAACTGATGACTGCCATGCCCGCTCTGCCCATTTTATTTATTTGCTTATTTATTTGATTTCCGCTTGTTTATTACTGCTTTTCCTGGAGAAGAGGGGGCACGCAGTTGCTAACATAATGTTATATTTCCTTGCCAGTCTTCAGTAGCACTAAAAAACACATCCATTCTTTAAGAGCAGAGTGCTGCCTAGAGGGCAAATAGATGTCGTCCCAGTTCTTTGCTGGCTTGATACCATTTTTAATAATCTCATTGCAGATAGTGCCTCGACCCTCTTTGTTTTCTCGAAAGCAATATTTTCCATGTTTTTATGAGAAAGTAATACCCGAAGAATTGAAAAGTGACACGCCTAATGTCTCTCTGTTGGTTTTTCATTTATAAGGTACAGCAGTTGGGGTGGGGGGTGGGGGGCGGGGGGGTTGTGTCTATCTCCAGAGAGAAAAAGCAAAGGTGATTTAGGACTCAGTTTTAATAATCGACATTTTATAAAGCAATCATTTCACGACACACTAACGACTCATTAAGTCATTATGCTGATTTGATTGTAAACATGTACGTTTTTGCGTACGTTAGAGTTCTGGAGTATTGCTTAAGTTTTCTACAGACTTTCGAAGAAGGAGGATACATTTATCTTCATGATTAATTTCACTTCTTAATATCCAGTCCAGGAGTTTGGCTGTACCACTACATTGTAAGTTCTGTCATAGCCTAGTTTCAGCCTAAGCAAGTCATACTTTAAAACTTGAGCTTCTACCAGTAATTCTGTTCACATGTCATGTTTACTGACTTATAAATGCCTTTTTGCATTTTGTGAGGAGTGTAATGATTTCTTTACGTGGGAAATCTTTCTGTGGCCATCTTGCCGAAATGCGCAGTAACAGTACATATAAACGTATCATAAACAACAAATAAAAATGGGTTGAAATCATTTTTATAACGGGCAGCATCACAAACACTTAAGTGATGGTGCAAAATCTCATAGAGCAAATGCAAGTCATAGATTAAGGTAAAGCACAAACATTTTTATGATGCAAAAAAAATGTCGTGGGAGTGTGCGATTCACATCGCTGAAGTCAGCGTTCTGTCAATTAGGCATGTAAAGCTAGTGCACTGTCAGAGAGCCGTAGGTCCCAATCTGTGCAACCCATAGAGTTCAAATATATAGAGGGCACGCAGGTCTCGCATTATTTCATGGAGAGCCTGCATCATTACCAGGAATCATCTGCACTTGGGAAGTGACCGATAAGACCGGATCACAACAGATAGGTTATATGGTTACACAACTGTTAAAATAGCTCTTCGGTAGCTTTAAAGCAACACCTTTACTGAACTGATGCGACCTATAGTGTCTGAGAAAGAGGCTGTAGAGGCCTGGCATTTTAACCGACTTTGGAGCTCTGTTTCTGGCTAAAATGATTATTTTTCCCAAGTCAGAGAAATTTTTGGAAGAATTTATAAATATTTATTTCTTTTCAAGATATGATGAACCTGTAGTGCATTTTGTTTACAATATTAAACCTCTGTTCATAGCCATTTTTGAGTTATTTAATTCTATACAGACAAAAATGGACAAAAGTAAATTGACCTCAGTCATTATTTTTCTCAATGATTTATTTTTTTCTAAATATTTTGAGAAACGAATCAAGTTGAATC
This sequence comes from Noturus placidus, assembly GCA_022414735.1. NCBI lineage: Eukaryota > Metazoa > Chordata > Actinopteri > Siluriformes > Ictaluridae > Noturus > Noturus placidus. Next base: position 54,452 of record JAFFST010055681.1, read on the forward strand.
GAGTGTATCATCACACCCGTATGTTTTATTGTTAGCGTAATGTTATACTTTTATTCTGTTGTTCAGTTTATTCATATTCATGTTCTGGTGTGTTAGTAAAATTCGAGTTGCCACTTTAAAGTCTATTTGGATTTTGTTAAAATGCCTAACTTGAAGGTTGGGCGAACTTACTGTTAAAGCGTAACAACGCATTTTTGCATAACAACGCATTTTTGCTCCTGTTGGGCCACTTTTGGTCATTTCTGTGTGTCTACAGTGCTGCTTGATTTACTAATCCTTACAAATAGCACAGAGTGCATTATGGATATTCAAAGCTATCTTGTTTGGACACTAACCTAAAGCAGTGCATTGTGGGATTTCATGAGAAACACCGCAAAACTATCACAACAACAGTTATTTGGCCCGAATCTGTGCTACTATTTGCCCTATTCCTTAATCTCTACAAACAGCAAAGTGCATTATGGTTATTGTGGGGTTTCAGGGTATTCTGTACAGTGGTATGAGGTATGAACTGCAGACAGAAGGACCCAAGTGCAGGTCGGAGTTTTAATAAAACAAGTCGAAGCAAACAAACCGAGAGAGAGAGGAAATACTCGAAGAACACAAATATGCAGGAGGTCAGACAGACATGGACAGGGCAAACAACTCGGCAGTGCAAGATCAAACCAAATAATCAGACAGACAAACATAAAAACTCTGTAGTGCTGAGGATTTTGGGTAGTGTAGTTTGCATGAGTGGATGAGAGAATGGAAGATATATCGTTTGCATCTTGCGTGTGTGTGTGTGTGTGTGTGTGTGTGTGTGTCTTTAAGTCTGCATGACCTGTTTGTTTTGCTTCTGGAATGTTCCATCATGCTCCCAACATACCGCCTCTCCCCACCTCCTCTAATGCTGTCTGTGTGTGTATTTGTGCGTGACACTTGTCTTGATTAGTTGTCTGCTGTTTCTCTCACACACACACACAAACACACACGTACACATACACACACGTACACATACACTCACTCACACACAGCAGGTCATCTCAGCCTCACTGCACACACGGGAGTGATGATGACGTGAAATAAGGCAATGAGATTTTTCGTCCCTGCCCTTGCGAATGTCAGCGGCCGCCGCTGCCCCGTGTGCGATTCGCGTTCATGTGTGTACGCACGCTCGGACTCTCTACGGGACATGAAGCGATGTTAGTAAAGGATAAATTCAATTTGATAAAGCGTTACGTGCACATTGCATCTTTCAGTAGAAGAGATTCAGTTTTTTTTTCTTCTCTTCTCTTCTCCCACGAGTCTCCTGCGGACTAAACATTGGAGCAGCGCTGTTTGAGATTCAGAGAAAGCTCAGCGCTATTACCATTTATATTACAGGTGTCAGAGAGCGCATGCCTGCCTCCTGCCCTTCAGTGTCTCAAAGTTAGCAATAAACTCTGCGTAATGTTTTCAAAGCTGCTCATCCACCCCACACTGTGCTCGGCACTAGTATATATGTGTGTGTGTGTGTGTGTGTGTAAGGTTGGTAAAATCAGGGCAGTGGCATGCAGGTGTGGATTTGGGACAGAAGCAAAAAAAAAAAACTGCTTTTCTTGAAACATTATCATAAAGAAGCTTCCGACTCATATTTAATTTTAACATTTATTTATTTCATTTTTGTAATGAAACCGTATGAAGGCTTGAGGAAAGCAGGACCGTGCACTATTTTCTCATTTCTAGCTTTCTGAATGCTTCTTGAAAGCCAGTGAGAGTGCTAGAGTTCTCTTAACCCTGACACGCAGGTTATATTTCGACTACATCATACAAGTTTAAATAGATATAAGTTAAACATATTTCCGTCAGGTTTATTGTCAAGTCATTTGTTTTAAGGTTTTGCAGCCAGAAAGAGGTGGGGGAAAAAAATCCCTTACAGCACATAATCAAGCTATTCAAATATTTATCGTGTTGTGTGCTGTGCACATGCGCTATCGTGTTTATTTATTGTGTTCATTTACTCCTGATTGTGCGCACACAGAACAGTTTGGTAAAAGATTGAAAATCGTTTCCATCATACAATACAAACAGCATGTTTCCCAGTTTTATGAAAACTGCAGGTAGATTCAAATTCACATCGACATTATTTCTGCTCGGGTTTCAATTTCTGCGTTTTTTTTTTTTTTTTTTTTTTAAAGAAATAAACAACTTTTCTTCTTGTAGAAAAAGTTTCATTTGTGTAAAATGGGCAATCAATTAATTATTAGCTGTATCCTGTGGCGTACGCTCGGTTGAGTGTGTTTGCAGGAAATGGAGTAAAAGATTGCAGGATGTGCAGTTACATGGTTTCCAGAGAAACAGGTCTACACCTGCCCCAAGAAACGTCTATACCTGCCCCAAGACTCGTCTAGACCAGCCCTAAAAGCTTGTCTAGACCTGACCCAAAGACTCGTTCTAAACCTGCCCCAAAGCTCATCTACATCTGCCCCACAACCGGGCGGTAATGGTGGTGTGCATGAGCACAGCAGCTTTTGGCTCTCCAGATTGGTGCTTGTTTTCTACGTATGGTTTAGTGTGTGCGTGTGTGTGCGTGTGTGTCTGTGTGTGTGTTTTCTTTTGTGTTGCGTTCTGTGAAATGAAGCAAGTCAACAGTCATCAGGAATTGATTAACTTTGGATTGCAATCCAGTGTGGCCATTGCAGTGGATTATCAACGGGCTAATAGTATCCCCGTGGAAATTTCCCGGGTCTGTGTGGATTGTTGCCGGGTCTGTTAAACGGCACAGGCCACGGAGACTGTGAAGGATAAAGCGAGGCTGCCAGGCGGGCCTATTCGCTAAGCTGAGAGAACAGCCCCATCAGGCATGTTTCAACTGTACTTCCAAAATTTTCACAACATATGAAAAGTGCCACCAGAGGACGGAATACACTTGATCATGTGTATTCAAATATCAAGCATGGCTATAGAACTGTCCCCCTTCCACATCTAGGCTTATCTAACCATGTCTCACTGTTCCTCGTCCCAGCCTATACCCCCTCAGGAAACAGATAAAACCAATTACTAAAACTATTTTAGTGGCTTGAAGATGCACTATTCCAACTACAAGACTGCTTTGCAAGGACTGAATGGGACTCATTCAAGCATCAGGACTCAGCAGAATATACACAAACTGTTCTGTTTTACGCTGCCAGTTTGTTGACATCGTCATTGTGGAGAAGCGCGTCCGGGTCTTTCCCAATCAGAAACCCTGGATGATATCAGAAGTCCATGCTCTCCTCCGAGCTCGTGATATGGCCTTTAAATCTGGTGACAGAGCTCTTTAAAGTATCGTGGGAGTAAACCTAAAAAGAGGCATCAAAGATGCTACGCTGGTCTACAAGAGGAAGATAGAGGACCACATTACTGGCAACATCATAAGCCGGGTGTGGCACAGAGTGCAGCATGTTACAAACTTCAAGGGCAACGTCACCACTGTCTGTGACCCCAGCGCATCATGGGCAGAGGAGCTAAACTGTTTCTTTGCACATTTTGAAACAAAGTCTCTACTCCAACATACATCTCCTCCTGAGACAGGCACGCAGACAGATGTTTAAGACAGTGAGTCCGAGAAAGGCAGCAGGCCCTGATGGTGACCTTGAAAAGGTACTCAGAGCTTGTGCCTACAAACCTGCTGCTGTTTTTACAAATATTTTCAATCTGTCCCTGTCACTAGCCATTGTTCCACCCTGCCTTAAATCAGCCATTAACATTCCCAAGTCGAAGAAGCCTACTGTAGACAGTTTAAATGACTACAGTCCCATTACTTCCATTGTCACAAAGTGTTTAGAGAGATTCGTACTGAGGCATATTAAAACTAGCCTTCCTCCCACTTTTGACCTCCATCAATTTGCTTATAGGGCTAATGGGTCTACAGAGGATGCCAATGCTATAGCCACCCACAAGGCTCTGGAGCACCTGGAACACAGAGCAACATATGTCCGGATTCTCTTCATTGATTATAGTTCTGCTTTTAATACATTATACCAGATATACTTATCAGGAAACTTCTTCACCTGGGCCTCTCCGCTCATCTCTGCACTTGGGTTATGGATTTTCTCACTAACCGTCCTCAGGCTGTCAGGCCCGGACTCCACCTTCCCTCCACCCTCACTCTCAGTACTGGTTCCCCACAGGACTGTGTGTTGAGTCCCCTACTCTACTGCCCCTTCCATCTTTATAAATGGAGACTGTGTGGAAAGAGTTCACAGTTTTGCATTTTTAGAGTCCATATATCCAACAGTCTTCCCTGGTCTGTAAACACGACAGCTGCTGTTAAGAAGGCACTGCAGAGTCTGCACTTCCTGCAAGTCCTAAAGAAAAACCATCTGTGTCCAAAGCTTCTGGTGGCCTTCTAACGCTCTGCCATAGAGTGTTTTAACATACTGCCTCACAGTGTGGTATGGAGGCTGCTCAGAAGCTGAAAAAAAAAGCTCTGCAGAGGGTCATCAACACAGCTCAGAACATCATTGGCTGCCCTCTCCCCTTAATTACAAGACATTGCAAACAGCCGCTACTTATCTAGAGCAGAGAACATTGTTAAGCACTCTTCTGATCCCGGTCATCACCTGTTTGCCCTCCTGCCCTTGGGAAGGCGATACTTGTGGAATTAAAATGCACACTGCCAGATTATTGAACAGTTTTGACTAAAAAGCCATCCAGTTCCTAAACCAAGGGCCATTTCGTACAACCTACATATAACATTTTATTTGACTGAGAAATAGCTGGTTTTGGATCCTTAAATCTGTACTTTCTATTTTTTTCCTTGTGCTTTGGATTGTGATTGTATGGCTTATCTGTCTGTATGTATTGTGGCACCCCTGAGTGGCTTATTGAAATTTTGTATTTCAATGCAATGAAAATAAAGGCTTCTGTGCTATTGTATTCTATTGTATTCTATTCTTTAGTAAGCGCAATTTTCCCCCATTCATCCATTATGCATTTCTTCAGCTGCACAACTGTACGAGACCTTCATTGCCTTTTTTTGCGCTTCATAATGCACCACACATTCTCAATCGGAGACAGGTCAGGACTGCAGGAAGGCCATGCTAACGACCGGACTCTCTGCTCACGCAACCATGTGCTTGTAATCTGGGCAGAGTGTGGTTTAGCGTTGTCCTGCTCTGGATGGCAGCATATGTTACTCCAAAATGTGCACATATCTTTCTGCATTAATGGTGCCCTCATATATGTGTGAGTTACCCATACCATGTGCACTGACAGACGTTGGCTTTTGGACTTGACGCTGATAACAGCTTGGTCCACCTTTTCCTCTTCGGCCCGGAGAAAATGATGGCTGTGTTGTTCAAAAACTATTTGAAATGTCCACCTCAGATGAGACCAGGCCCAGAGAAGTGGGCAGTGCTTCTGGACAGTGTTGATGTATGGCTTCTGCTTTGCATAGTAAAGCCTTAACTTGCATCTATGGATGCAGCGGCGAATGGTGTTGGATGACACAGCTTTACCAAAGTATTCCCGAGCCCATGTCAGGATCTCCATTACAGACTCGTTTTTAAGACCGTGATGTCTGAGGGATCGGAGATCACACGCATTCAGAAGTGGTATTTGGCCTTGCTCTTTATGCACCGGATACCTAGAAACTTTTAATTATATTGTGCACTGTAGAAGGTGAAATGCCAAAAATCCTTCTGATTTATCTTTAGGGAATGTTGTTCTCAAAGCGTTGGATTATTTGCTGACTCATGTGTTGACATATTGGTGAGCCTCGACCCGTCCTTGCTCTTGAAGAACTAGACCTTTTTTGGATGATTGCCTCACCTGTTTCACATCACCTTCTTATTCCAACTTGTCACGTTGCTATTAGTCTTAAATTGCCCCTGTCCCAACTTTTTTGGACTGTTCTGCATGCATGAATTTCAAAATAAATGTTTACCTTCAAAAAACTATGCAGTTGATTAGGTAAAACATCAAATACCTTGTATGCTCAAATACTTTATACATTTTTACTTTAAATACAAGTCAAAGTACATTTGCAACTCACTCCTTTTTGTTTTTATTCTAGCTTTTTCCATACTGTCCCAGCTTTTTCGAAATTGGGGTTGTAACTTCTCATAGCTTCTGAACTGCGTGAGGGGTCAGTGTCCAATTCTTGTCAACTGTTTCAGACATTGGATAAACCTTTTTTTGGGGCTTAAATTGGCCTTAAATGCTATGTTTAACTGGACACGTGTGCTTTCGTATCCGTGTTTATACCCGATTTGCGCATGTTAACAACCATTGCTGCTTCCTATCCGTCCTAAAGAGTACCTAAGATTAGAATTAGTGTGTCCAAAATCATAGTATGTTGAAATGAGTATCACAAAGTTGCCTGGATGGTCAACTGTGGACACGTTTTCAGCTAATATTACCCACAACTCCTTGCACAAGGGAAGGAGGAGGAGCTTCGTGACGGTTTGCTTCGCCAAATTCAACCTGCAAACATGGCGAACGAATGTAACGCCTGTGATGCGTCTTCACGTCTTTTGTATTTAAGCCTTAAGAATTTAAATGTTAAGCACGGATCAAAGTTTGTTATTGTCACGTGAGATTAATGGATAGATGTTGTAAAAAATAAAGAGTACCATGTTTATCTTGTAGGGTCAGATGAAGAGACCGAGCAATAATGTTCTCCTTTGTTACATGACGTATTAGTATGTATGTCCCAGAACTTGCATACTCTCTTGCTACATGCTTAAAAGTAAGTACTTTTTCTTCACACACACACAAAAAAAAAAGAGTACATACCTTTAGTGCTTAGTATAAGTAGGCGAATTTGGACGCAGCACGTGTCTCAGCCTTGTGTTGAAAGATCTGTAGTTGTTCCAATGGTAATGGATGACGAAGGGATTTTCCATGTGTGCAACCTCATATTTATACCTCAGGGATACAGGATGTGGTTAAAAGGTAACACTAGAGTTCCTGAAGACTGAGAGATACTGAGAAAATGTTTAAAAAGAATTTATTTAGGTGTGGCAATATATTTTTTCAAAGAAAATACTATTGTTTTTATTTGATAAGTTGTTCGAGATTTAGAAAAATAGTGTGTAAAAATATCGTACAAAAATTTAGGCGTTTAGCATTTGTACTGTATGTATATATGGTTAAGACAATCCGTTATTACAGTTTAAAAGGAGGCAGTTTGGATTTGGTGTGTGTGTGTGTGTGTGTGTGTGTATTGGTTGAAGGGCTGCAAAGACTGATGGGAAATCTTTAGGCACTCGTCCCCCGAGTCTGAGGCCATCGATTCTCTCTCGCTCTCGGGCTCTCTTTTCTTTCTCTCATGGTGACAGCTGTTGTTTTAAAGGGATAAAGTCAGAAATCGATGTGCATGTCCTGTCATTCAAATTAAACACTATGAGGAATGGATCAGTGAAACATGTTTGCATGCGTGTGTGAGGGCATTTTTAGTATATTTATAACTCTGATCCATTAACATGTCACCTACCAGGCTGTATGATTAATTGCACACGTGCATTACTGTTGAAGCGCTCTTTTTTTTCTCCATTCTCCACTTATTGGCTTCTTATATCGATCTACCGCGGCAGAAGTATGTGAGAAATATTTCACGCGAGTGTGTTTGGTTGGACAAAGCTGTTCGGAATCACGATCTCTCCACTTCGCTAAGCCATGATTCAGACCAGCTAATGGTCAACGTGTTTATTTTAGATAAAGACCATCGGTCACTATTATACGCGTATTAGCATAGGGCTATGTCGGTCTCCTGGTATGAGAGATAAACAGTCCCAGTCCCTGCATAATTAACATACAAGACTGAGCGGGAACTGATTTGAATGGTACACAGGCTGCGAGACAAATAGACCAGTTCCTGCTCGCTCAAGCACAACATCTTTTATGCACACCAAGCAATAATTACCTTTCTCTTTCCCTCCCTGCGCTGAAATATCTCAGATTGTGATGACTTGGTTGGCACAGAGGCACCGCCATTTTAAAGTCACACGTGCGACAAACATTCCATAAATATTTATATACTGTCCGGCAGAATCATGTTCGCTGTTGAAGCAGTTGCAAGGTTTTTATAAAAATTTATATTCATATTTATTTCCAAATCAGCTTTTTTTTGTATTTCCTGATAAACAGTGGAGTTAAATGATTTACCATTATAGACAGACTAAAACCGAGGTTGTACCAGTGTAGATGTATGAAATAAGATTAAGTACTGAAGCGTGTTTATACAGCGACACAAAAAGACAGCGGTCATCCCTTCTGTCCTCTGACATTCCCCAGTACAGGAAGCGGCTGGTTTAGTTATAATTAGAGGCTACCAGGGCGCTTCCTGTGCATGCTTTAATATTGTCAAGTCACTAAAGGGTTTTGTCTCAACACCAAAAGATATCGGTTAGAGGAAAGGCTGTTCTTAGCCCTTAACCTTGACACCATGTGACGCTGGATGCTGGCTGTGGTTAGCAGCAGGATCAATTCCAGAGCCCTCTTTTTCCAAGGTACACAGACACTTCTTTCGTGCCATCTCCTGCGGTCAGTCCATCCTCCTCCAAGCCGAAATAAAAGCACAGTAGAAGAAGGTAGTGTTGCACTTCCTCGCAGCGATAATGCCTCTATACCGCGAGACTGGAATCGGCATTGCATCAGGACCAGGCTCCAGATCATTGCGTGTGTTGTTCCTCGGGCGCTGCATCTCAAACTCGGCAAAGCGTCTCCTCTTCACACAAGATAAATGTGAATAATAAAAAGAAGAACCTCAGGTTACAGTGTATATACACTAATATACGTCATGCGAGGTGTTTGTACTCTTTAACACACACGCGTGATGTGTCTAGCCGTGATTATTACTGCATGACGTCTAGAGAGACCTGTGATGCACAGAACACACACAAGCTGTGTGTGACCTGCAGGTTTCTCTCCAGGTATACAACCTTCACACACACTGCTGTGAGTACATGAATACACCTCGACAAAGCTAAAAAGCACACAACGCCTTCATATCAGCATCAGGGTTTGGAATTAGCCCAGAATTAGCTTATAACCGGCCCTATGATATTTCTTTTTATGAACTTTAAGTTCTGATTAAATGTTTTCCCATGTTTTTTTTTTTAATGGGATTTCTGAATGTTATTTTATTTAATTTTACTTCTTTCTTTCTTTCTTCATCTGAAACATCCAAAATTGCATCTTTTGTTTATTACATACAACATAATTTTTAACAAAGTTTTTTAATGTATGCTGTTTGTTTATTTATTTATTACTGTTTTTTGCATGGGTGGAAAATACAAATGTTTATTGATTTGTTTGTTTGTTGCACTTAGTTATATATATATTATATC
>JAFFST010055681.1:87410-95357 GCA_022414735.1 Noturus placidus
CTCTCACTCTGTTTCTCTCTTTCTCTCTGTCTCTCTCTCACTCTGTTTCTCTCTGTGTCTCTCTCTCAGGTTGGGCAGAAGGACAATCCTGCAGTAGACCCTATAATCCACGGTCTGAGAGGAGTCGTGCATCACGGTGAGTAAATTAGCAGAGCACTGGACAGCACCATATGGCTCTGGAGTTCTGTCACTTTCCTCGTCTCCTTAATGTTCTCCTTTATAGCTCTAAAGTGTTAGAAATCTCCCAGTGCTCATAATGTTCCAGAGGTTCTACATTCACACACCGGCTATGTGTTCGGTGGTTTTGTCCATCAACACCCTTTTTATATGATATCAAGGGAGATTTTACCTACAATATATCAAGCTGTACAATTACTCACTGTTTACCAAGTGCCCCCGCCCCCCAGTGTATTCTAAAGGTTCTACGAAGGTTAGGCTACAGTGTTTGTAGAAGGTTCGACGAAGGTTAACGTAAAATAACAATACTGCAATGTGATGAACACCAGCTAGGCAAAAATCTAACACTATGACAGCATTTGTCTTGACGTTTCGAAGATCAAAAATGTTACCAATAATACTTTAGGAAATTTTAGATATGTTAAGTATGTCACTTATTTAACGTTCTACAAACTACAGGTTGAGAAAACATCCGACTCAGTTTCCGTTGTATAGCAAAATACATTGTCACCAAGCAGCTTGACAGAAATCCAGCTGTCGATCTAGATCTGTAATGAACAATCTAAAGTGGTTAGATGGGGTCAAGAGATTCAGGTTTCTGAGATCCGTGCCGGGGGAACCGTCTACTGCGGTCTTTAGTGTCTGCCTTAACCTACCACACAGCCTCGATTAATAAATGATGAGTCAGATTGTGTGTGCTAGGGTAAGGAGAACACTAAACTGTGTAACCCGCAGGTGCTGCATCACGACTACCGAGAAGGCCTTTGAAGAGAAATGGCATATGACCAACAGGTCAAGCGAAAGAAACACACTGCTACAACTGGTGCATGGAGTTTTTTAGGCCTTAAATTGACTAAAGTTACTCGTGTTATATATTTTTGTTCATGCTGGGAAAGTCCTCTGCTTCAGACACATTAGCCTCTAGATGCTGCTGCTGAAACGGGTGACTAACAGGAGGAGGATGACGATGAGTCATGAGGTTTGGTTGAGAAAGTACAGACTTGCAATGCAGGACGTCACGATCTGTGTGTGTGTGTGTGTGTGTGTGTGTTCATGGATAAATAAGTCTGGCATACACACAGGTCTGCTGTGTGACTAAGGTCTCGCAGCCTGCTTAGATGATTTCAATTCTAAATATAAATGCAGTTATAATTAATAGATAAATAAACAATGCACAGTAATATGCAGACTTTGCTAGGACGTGCTTTTGCAGAGCTGAAACTATCCCTCACTCTGATTAGTTGTGCATCACATTGCTGTGCATAATGACCCCGCCCACCTCACTTCACCCTCGCGTCATCTGTTCACCTTCTGTTGCATGACTATTACGGTGAATCGGGTGGCTGTGTCTGTGGTGTGTGTGAGAGACACACTGACTGCTAAAGGTCAAGGGTCATACTCAATATCCTGTTTGGAATATTACTGAAGTAGACAGCCAGAAGTAGACTGAAACGAACATATGGACGTTGCTGTTGAGTGACCTCCAAAAAAGCTGTCCCTTTCTCAGGCAGTTAAAGGCATGAATGCACTCAATAACATCCTGGCCTGCTAGTCACAGAGCCATGCCAAGTGAGGGAGTGTGTGCGTGCGTGCGTGTGTGTGTGTGTGTGTGTGAGGGAGAAAGGCAAAGTCGCAGTGAAGTTGTGGGAAGCCGCTAACAAGAGATTAGCTGTAACGTGTAGTAGACACAGCTGCTGCTGTCAGCCATTGGTGTAGCTGTGTTATGAGTACAGGACGATGAAGAATGCTGATGGCGTTGCTGATGATGATTGCTGGGATTGTAGCGGAAGTGGTCGTTAAGATGACGGCGGGATGAATTTGTTTTCTCCGGCCGTAGATGGTGTTGATGGTAGTAATCAGCTTGTTGGCAGTCAGGATGATTGTAATAGATGATTATACCGCGGGTGAAGGTGCAGGTCGGTGGCGCGGATGTGTGATGACGCTATTATCTGGCCGGTTGTTAGTGGAGTCGGATGTAATTTCTCTGTCGGTACTGACGCATGTGGTAAAGAGGATGATGGGGATGAAGACCGATGACGACACTCAGGCCATTAGAGCTGCATATTTCATATATCGTGCTATCTTCAGTGAGTGGATGTATTGTAGGTACAGTGTGTGTGTGCATGCAGGCATGCATGTATTGCTCTCAGCAGGCTCCAGTAGGGGGTAGGACATGGGTGTGTGTGTGTCTGTCTGTGTTCTAGACAGATCTCAGCAGGGGGTGTGCGCAGACACAGACACGGCCGTTTCTGCACTATCACACACACACGCGGACACATTTTCAGCCCTGTCATCCCACACACTCGCATAACCAGTCATATCAACAGTAGAAATTGTGGATACATGATTTTTACACTTCTACTTGCCTAATGTAAGTCTATCACATGCCACATAACCCTTTTTATTAAATAACCATTGATTTCATGCTACTTCCTTCCCAGCTTTATCTTTCTCCGTAACGCCTCTACACACATATTACCGAGAGGTCGTATATATGACAGGATGAGATGAATCCACAGGTATATGTTTTTCCCAGCGTCTTGCGTAGAACTGAGGAAAATCTCAACTCAGAGTTAACAGTTTAAAAAACAATAATAATAATAATCATGTGGATGAATTTCAAAATGTTCATTAGGTGTTGTGTAGGTTCTACAGCGTCATTATTTTACACCCTGCACTCTTAAATGTAAAGGTGCTTCAGTGGTTCTTTACAGCACCATAGGTTCTTCTTATTGTCAAGAACCATTTTTCATTGTATAGGGTTGTTGAGATGCTTCTTATATATATATATATATATATTTCATTAAAGGTTCTTCGGAGTAGTGTATTGGATCTTCAAGGAATCATCCCTTAACAGGTTAAATTAACCCTATAAAGTTCTTGGTGGGGCTGGAAAAGGTTATTTTAAGAACCATACTTTGGTTTCTTAAAGCGCTAACTAAAGGTTTTTATTGTTGTTGTTGTTTTTTAGAGAACTTATGATAATAATAAGATTCCTTGTTGCACTGCTATGAAGAACCATTTGTGGGTTATTTAAAGCATCAGTGAATAGATGGTTCTCTAAAGAACTTGAGAGCAAAAGGTTCTTTGTGCAACTTAAAAGGGTTCCCCGATGGCATCAGGCTGAAAAATCCTTTATTGGTTCTAACTGGAACCTTTATTATTTATTTTATTTTACGAATGTACGTAACGATCATATATAGAGAACAGAAAGCAGTTTGGGATTCGGCCTAAAATGATTCCTCCATGATGAAGCGAAGATGAAGCGAAGATAAAGCTGGATCCCGGCTAGATTCAGTAATGTACGCTCCAGTTTTATGAGCGCAATAATGTGGGTAAATATATATACATTCAAGACGAACTTTCCGATCAAATGCGACTCACTTTCATGGCTCAATGCAAATGCATAATGTAGCGCTGGTGCCGATGTTCATTATGATCTCATTAATATTCAAATACATTTCAATACTAACGTCTTTATACACTCTGAATCTACACTCAGTATGTCATCAGTATGTGCGTGTAGAATTTTAAACACACACACACACACACACACACACACACACACAGTGCAGATGGAAAGCCCTGCACAGCCCAGCTGTCTGCTTCTCTTCATCCACTCATTTCCTCCAGTGCTCTCGCTTAATATTTAACTACACATTAGGACCGGTGAACATACCGGTCAGTCCCATGTTAGCGCAGACGTTTTTAGACCGAGTTTGTCATTCTGTGCATGTGCACTTGAATGTGATGTGTAGCAGTGTGAATATTTCCTGGGACAAGCCAACTCTTATGTGAACCTCCGGCGCCGTGTCTCGGTTTAAACTTTAATGGCTGCGCGAATCCTTTGTTCTCTCGCCGTGTAAACGTCAGTATGACTCCAGCCTCAGGTTGTACTGTAGTGCTGCGTTGTATTATGAACAAACCCTCCACGCTTACTTGGCTCTTTGTGACGAAGTCAAACGGGTTTGTTTGATAAACTGTGTAATGCTCTGAATTAATTACGGATGTATTCGTTTTAATGATTTAAGTTATTCTTTTCTGGTTTGCAGGATATTAGCAGCGTAACACACTCTGAGGAAAGCGCGATCCACCCTCTTCCACATGCATGGACTCTCACACGTCCACCGTTAGGAGCTAGTGTCGCTCTGATCGACAAGGGATGGAGTGTATGGCGTTAAAGAAGGAGGAAATTGACCTTGCTGTATATTTTTGTAATATTCACTCCTCAACTGACGCGGAATCTTTTTTTTCTGCACGGTTACTGACGCAATATGACATGTAATCAAGAGAATAAATTCATATGTGTTCTCATGCAAGTGTTTGCAACTACAACTGTGTGGGGAATTTTGCCCAGTGGCTATATGTGTGTGTATATGTGTGTGTGTGTGTGTGTGTGTGTGTGTGTATATATGTGAAAGACTCCAGTCTCATCTATTATCATGCCACTGAGCCACAGCCTCGCTTTCTCCCTCGCTTAGTCTTCCTCACTCCAGTTGCTCACCTCCTGTGTAATCTCATGTGGATTGCCATTCATTCAACCCTAACTCAAATATGCACACAGCAAAAACACATTAGCATAGCCACTTAAACACACTCTGAGCACCTCATACATCTTAATGATTTCTTCCACGCCTCTACGCCAGCTCCTGCTGTCCGATTCAGTGAGGAATTAGAGCAGCGTCACTTAGGAAAAGCCCAAACTGCAACTCTCTCAGTTAGACGTTGAATTAAAGCTGGCTCCCCTTTAACCTTTCGGGATAGATTGTAAGAAAAGTGTTTCACTGATTAAGTGCTACCGAATCTTTGATAAATTTGTGGCATGTTAGGAAATATGTAAATCAAACATAACCCCACATGAGGAGATAGATGTATATGCATTTGCTATATATAAATATCTTGATTAAAGGACAAAAGCATTATAAAGTGTGTTAGTAAGGTGCTAGGCTAAAACCAACATAAGACCAATTCCCCCATTGCCCCTTCTCTATCATGGGCCCCCTAATAATCCCAATCACTCTCTCCTCTCCACTAATAGCTGGTGTGTGGTCTGGCGCAATATGGCTGCCACCGCATTGTCCCGGTGGATGCTACACATTAGTGATGGTTGAGGAGACCCCCATCTCCCCTAAACTATGTAAAGCACTTTGAGTGTCTACAAAAGTGTTATATAACTTCTTCAGTGATCCTTGGCAAAAATTCGACCAGTCTCGGGAACGGTACTCCATTCTTCCAAAATATATTCCCGCAGTTGATGTTTTGATGATGATGATGATGATGATGATGGTCGCAAGTGCTGACTGAAACATCACTCCAAAATCTCTCCTAGGTGTTCAGTGTCCCATAGCATGGCCTCATCAAATCATTTAGTGAACCATTGTATTGGATGGGGGCGGGGATCATCCTGGAGGAAACCATGTCCATCAGAAATATTTTATCACAGGACAAATGTGACCAGATGCTCCCTTTTAAAGGGACAAGTGGACACAAACCACAGCAGTATATCAGAGACAGTTCTCCTCTCTGCAGCTTTAGGCTTTTTAATCCTGATTAAATAGGACATGGCACATGCAGCAGCTTTTCATCTTCTGCTAAACCCTTTTGAACAAGATTCCCTATTGTAGCCCCTCTCTCTCTCTCTCTCTCTCTCTCTCTATCTATCTCTCTCTCTGTCTGTCTCTCTCTCTGTCTGTCTCTCACTCTGTCTCTCACTTTCTCTCTCTCTCTCTCTGTTGGTCTCTCTCTCTCTCTGTCTCTCTCTCTCTGTCTGTCTCTCTCTCTCTCACGCTCTCTCTCTCTGTCTGTCTCTCGCTCTCTCTGTCTCTCTCTCTCTCTGTCTCTCTCTTTCTCTTTTTCCATTTGAAATCTGGGTTAGTGATTTGACAAGCTATGCTTACATCATTGTCACTCAAATGTTTCCTGCCCTGTTCTTATCTTCACAGCTGATAAAGAAAATGGTGGTCTCCGTGGTCAGAATATCAGAGTGGCTATAAATACAAAACCTAAACATGTTTCATTTGAAAGATCTTGTCATGTCATAAAGCCAAGCTGAACGTATGCGCTCATGGATGCAATTCGATCCGAACAGGATTGTGATGAAAAAGTCGCAGATTGCACCAATTGGTCAGCTTTTTGCTATTGATCATGTGTCATTTCCGGGAAGGCCAACAGCCAGGAAAAAAAAACAACAACAAAAAACCGAGAAGCTTCTGAAGCATCCATACGCATTTCCAAAATGCAGCTACTATTTACAGTGTATGCATGAAAAGATATTTGTTTTATCTATTCAGTTTGGAGATTAAATTTGTGGCTAATCTTAGTTCAGTATGTTTATAACAAGCCTCGCAATTGACAACCTCACGAATGGTAACTTTTTAAATAGCACATTTTAGTTGGATAAATATTCCACCCCGAATCGAACTCTGAAAAAGCTGATTGGAAAAAATCTTATTTAGAAAATATCAATAAAGGTATTATTCTTCAAACGAACTGAACATTAGCAACGTTCTAGAAATGTATTTGAAATGTCCCTGACATTCTTTATAACAATTACATTCTTTATAACAATGCGTGATCGTTGAAGTTTTAGTTAACAACACACACACGTTCATGGCACAAAATAGGTCAGTCAATCTGGTCTGAAGTAGAAAAAAAAATAGATCTTATCCAATATAATCCAGAGTGCCAAACTCCAGCTGTGTAGGAGCACATGACTGCTCAAGTTCATATTTCTCTGCTTAAATGTAGCAACTCTGTATAATGCATGCAAATAAGTTTCCAGTCCTGTGGTTCACAAGGAAGTCGAAGCGTCCCAAAGAGTTTTAGAATAAATACATCTTGCAAAAAAAATGTGTCACTGAGCCTAGTGCTCATGTTAGATAAGAAAGGTTAATGCATCGTCTACTTATCAAATCCCTGCATTAATTAGGTTTGTTAAGGCAGGGAAATGGGGAAAATGGCTTGGCTCTATGCACCACAATATAAAAATATGCATACATTATCACAGGTTGTTACTTCAACCACAGTAATGTGGTCCCTGCTCTGAAACATCCTGTTCCTTGAAAAACTTTATGCACTTACCCAGAATATTTTCACCATCTACCGGTGTTATTGAAACGCGTTGCATTTTTTCAAGTACTCCAATATATATCTAATATAAAATTAACCTAGATGCTATGGTTGAATGTTTGTTTGATAATATATGTTTACAACTTATTATACCTTGTTTATTACGTAGTCTCACTGATTTCACTTTTCTCAATCCTTCTCAGAGAAAGAGACATTTCTGGAGCCTTTTGTCCTGAGGGACCTGTTGCCGTCCACAATTGGGAGTTACTACCGGTACGTTGGCTCGCTCACTACTCCACCCTGCAGTAAAGTAGTGGAGTGGATCGTCTTCAGCCGGCCTGTCTTCCTGTCCTACAGACAGGTGAGTGTGTGTTTGTGTGTGTGTCATTTGCAACATGACTATCTTTTTTGAGTTGAATTTGTGTATTTTGCAGTCTAACAACTGGTGAGCCAGCCTGGAGCTGGAAAATCCAAAGGGATGAAGGAAAAAGTGGCAGGATGTATGATGTAGAGACCACTGTATGTATGTTTCTGTATGTATGTTAACAAAATTAGGCTCCCATAAGCTGAAAAAAAAAAAGTCTTGAGTTTGATTTGTCTTTTGCTGCCTTTGGTTAGTTTACATTTACATTTACATTTATTCACTTAGCAGACGCTTTTATCCAAAGCGACTTACAAATGAGAGATACAAGCAAAGTGATA